>OY992882.1:31669563-31877063 GCA_963921405.1 Cepaea hortensis | reverse complement strand
TTTAAATATAGTTTTATATTTTCTTATGTTCAGTCATGTAATTACAAAATTAAATTTTAGGAATGTAATAGCTAATAGCTGATAGATAAAACTATGACTGTTGGTTGCACAGGAATGAAAGGAAGACGTGTAGAAAATGTCATCTCAATCGGATGGACCGTTTGCGAACGCATAAAGGACGGATCCACATACCTCCATACATACATATATACAACGATTTTTATAGATATACATTTTTTTTTCGCGTTTCCATCCTGTTTCGGGATATTGCGGTCAACACCAGCATCTTTCAGCTGTATGTTAATTCCTAGGCTAGATTACGCTCATCAGCACGCCACGACTTTCTGAGCGACCGGCTCCATACTCTCATAGGTCACTTTTGCGATTCGAACCACTGCTAATTCTCGTCGCGTCACGTGACGAGAGTATTCGGGGTTAGCGGAGAAAGCTGCTAACCCCTCGGCCACGAAGCCGGTATAGATATACATTAACAAAGAATATTTATAACTTTTTAATCTTATAACATACAATCGCTAGTGACATATTAGGAGGCAAGTGCAATGTTTTCATGCACTGAGAAAGGGGAAAAGGTTTTCTAAGAAAATTACTTTCGAGTAAATTTACTTCATTGATAATGAGATACTGTATCTTGGTATCTGGAAATAAAAAATATATTAATATACTAAACGTTTAATAGTCATCTATGTCTGCTTGCACGTATTTTCGCGCTGGCGAAAGACCGTGCAAGTCTCGGCATTTTGGCGCAAAACAAAAAGTGTCATGTTCATTTACAACTCACTAGAGCAGGGGTGTCAAACTCAATCACTCAGCGAGCCAAAACTCAAATCATACGTAAGGTTGCGGGCTGAACAGGATAAACATTCAATAAGCCGAAAATTAAACCCTTTTTTATGTTGTACATTTTATCATTAATACAAATTAAAACAGAAAAAAAGCGCTGCGCAGTGTCAATCGTGCCATTACTTCCATCGACAGCAAGGAAGAATGCAACATAGTCTTCGCCTTTTTCGATCAGCTGTGTTTTCACATCAGTGACCATCTCACAAACCCGATCAACAACCATTTTTCTGCTAATGCTTACCTTTGTAAACATCTGCTTTCTGTCTGAACACAAGACGTCACACACTTTCAACATTCAGCGCTTCAGAAGCTCTCCTTCTTTAAATGATCTGCCTGATTTTGCGATCTCCACCGTCACAATAAAACTTGCTTTCACAGCAGCTTCATTTTGTGATTTCGCTTTGGTGAAAAGCATCTGCTAGTATGTTAGATGCCTCTTCAATTCCTCTACCTTCTGTAGTTTCTGTTCTGCGTTCAGGCGGTTTAACTTGTCTTCATGTTTAGTCTCGTAGTGCCATCTCAGATTATATTCTTTGATCACAGCCACATTATTTCCACAAATTAGACACAGGTTTACCGCCAATATCAGTAAGCATATATTCAGCCTCCCAGCGGCTTTAAAAGGCTTTTTTTTTTCCAGAATCATCAGTTCTCTTGATCATTGTGAGAAAAGATTGTGCATCTACTGACAGACGTTTGATTGATATCAGGTAAGCCGTAGCGGGGAAATGTGATGTAATATCCGGGCACTACACTACTTTCATTTCTTTTGCGCCAATTCAAAACGATCAAGTGAACGTTGCTAGGTCACTATAACGACGAGCATCCACTCACCACACAACATTTATTTTCGCTTATTCTGATTGAAGCGAGAATGCTCCCAGCAATGCAAGGAATTTGATTTGCACTTTATATCGTGGCCATTAAAAAATAATTTTGTCTAAAATTCTCTCTCGATTCGAATATATTTGTACGTCGGTTGAGACCTCTCGGGCTTGATATGCTTGAACGCCGGGCCTGATATGGCCCGCGGGTCTTGAGTTTGACACATGTGCACTAGAGCGTCACCATGTAATTTGATAAGGGCCAAAAACACCAAACATGTGATTCTTCACCTCTGTATCTATGTGACCCAGATAGGGAAGCCATATTTAAATGGAAATGATAATTTATAGGTTATTGCCGAAGTTCACGGCAATCAATGTACTGCTATCTCCAGAAAGCTCGAAATAGATCAAGATAAAATGTGTGTGTGTGTGCGCGAGCGAGCGAGCGAGCGAGAGAGAGAGAGAGAGAGAGAGAGAGAGAGAGAGAGAGAGAGAGAGAGAGAAAGAGAGGGAGAGAGAGAGAGAGAGAGAGAGAGAGATTGACAGGCGTAACAAGCATTCCGCTTGTGGGGGTGGAAATAAAGCAAAAGTAAGGAATACGTATTTACATCCACTTTGCCATAAATATATTATTTTTATCAATTATTATATCAATTTATCATAAATGTATATGTATGTATTTGTTTTATTCACACATGTGATACTTAAAACTAACAAACGGCAACTCTCTGTGATATACACAAACAAAAGAAACACATTACACCTTGTGTAAAAAAAAATATACATTGCTTTGTATGAAATAAACTTTTGGAAAAAGAAATACTATTGCTTCTCGAACTTTTAGCTAAGATCAAAGTGTAGTACTCAATACTGCACTTGATCTGGTCAGGGGTCGAGATGTTCAATCACACCTCACAACACCTCACAGAAGCTGTGGGCCTGGTGGGTCACTGCGGGCCCACAATAGAACCATGTGGACGAGGGGGCCTCAGAGTATCGCTCTATCCTTTCGGGGAACCGCTAGCCCTTCTTCTTTTTCTTCTTCTTCAGCGTTCCGAGCCATTGAGGTTCTTTGCTGCAGATACAATCCGTCTCCATTCGACTCTATGGTGGACCTTCTCTTGCCAGTCGTTAATTCCAAGTGCTTGTAGATCTGTATATGTATTATCTCTCGGCCGTCTTCTTGGTCTACCTCGGGGTCTACGGTCATTTATTTCCTGAGTGTAAGCCAGCCCTTAAAAACAAAAACAAAAACAAAATGTTACTAAAGATTTCCGTGGAGAGGAGCAATAAAATAAGTCTAAAGACTATTTTTCAAACCGTACTTTGTAGGGTGTTCCTTCCATCATCCATCATGTGCCATGCCGATAAGCATGGGCGGTCATGTTTTGCCATCTCATTCGATCGATCACCAGAGTCATGGATTAGCTCCGTGCTCCTGTCTCGATCATACCACGTAGCCAAGCCATCCAGATATTGACTTCTCGGTCTTCCCCTTGGTCTCTTCCCTTCGATCTTGCCAGATGTCACCAAGTTCTACAAGTCATTTCTTCTCATAACATGCCCAAAAATTTTCACTGTCTACGTCTAATTTCTCTAATCAGTTTACGATCTTCATTTGTTTCTTGAAGGACTTGTTCATTGGTTTTTCGGTCTGTCCATGGTATTCTCTGCATTTTCCCCCGAAACCACATTTCCACAGCCATCAGATGTTTTTCAGCTTGACTGCTCTTTGTCCACACTTCACATCTATACAATGAACAGGCTCTATGTATCCTCTCAACACTATTTTTCTCGTTTCAATTGAACTTTTTATTGGTCAGTATGTTTTTCATCTTGAAAAAGGCTACATTCGCAATGGCAATTCTTGTTCTAATCTCTTCAAGGCATCTCCCATCAGATGTTATTATTGTTCCGAGATAACTGTACCGATTAAATTGCTTAAGAATATGCCCATTTATCGTATATCACATTGTGGTGTTTCCTTCTTCCCAGTGACGACCATAATCTGTATCAAAAATTACGATTGGGCTTTAGAGTGCTTTGAAATGCAGATGATTGGGATTCATATCCTGACGTCTGGAAAAAAAAATAACATTGGCTAAGATCAAAGTGTAGTACCGCTTCATCTTGCCAGGGGACGGGATGATCACCTGTCACACAGGTACGGGGGAACTCACGAGGAAACCACGAGCCCTTCAAATATATTTTTTTTTTTTTTAAACGTTTATGGGATTTATGTAGACAAATACACAATTAGAGGAAAGGTCCTTTATATTGTTTGTAAATGGTATTCACTTTGAACAAATAGTTCTCTCCTCTCTCTCTCTCTCTCTCTCTCTCTCTCTCTCTCTCTCTCTCTCTCTCTCTCTCTCTCTCTCTCTCTCTCTTTCTCTCTCACTCTCTCTCTCTCTCTCTCTCTCTCTCTCTCTCTCTCTCTACAAAATGCATATGTACAATGTTCTCCTTTTTCTTTACAATTTTGCGAGAATGCTCACAACAATCGTCACTGTATGTGTGTGTAAAGTGTGGGAGTTAGTTCATAATAGTAGGTTGGGGGATGTGTGTGTGGGTGGATTCGTGATGTGTATAGGTGGGCTCAGGATGTGTGAGTTGACGGGGTGGGATTTGTGGGTGGGTGCGGGATTTGTGTGTGGGTACGTGCGGGATGTATGGGTTGGCAGGGAGATGTGTGTGTGGGTGGGGATTGTGTTTGGCTAGGCGGTTGTGGGTGAGTGAGTTGTGGAGGATATGTGGGTGGATGATTGTTAGTGGGTTATGGAATGGGTAGGGGATATATGTGTGGGTGGGGAGATGGTGGGGGGTGTTTGTATGGGTGGGCTCGGGATCTGTGAATGAGCTGAGGGAGATGGGATTTTATGTGGGTGGGTGCGGAATTTGTGTGTGGGTAGGTGAGGGATATGTGAGTTGGTGGGAAGATGTGTGTGTGTGTGTGCAGGGTGTTGTGTGGTTGAGGGATGTGTGTTTGGCTGGGTGGTTGGAGGTGTGTGGGTGGAGGAGGATATGTGGGTTGGTAATGGGACGGGTGGAGGATACGTGAGTGGTTGGGGAGATGTGTGTAGGTGGGTTGATGTGTGTGGGGGCATGTGTAGGTTGGGGTATTTATGTGTGCTTGGGGTGTAGGTGGATGGGATTTGTGGTGGGTGGGTGGTGTATTTGGGTGGGGCGATGTGTAGGTGTGAGGATGTGGTGGATGGGTGGAAGCATGTATGTGTATCTGGGCTGTGTGTGTGGTTGGGTTGGGGAGTTGGCGTGAATGGGGGATGTGTGGGTGGGTGGTGGATGTGTCTCATAACATGGTAATATGCATTGTCTATGTTTACAAAATTCATTTGACAATGTTTTTTCCTATGAACTATTGATGAACAAAAGATGAATGATTGGAAGGGCAGAATGTAAGACGGGCCTGCGTGCCCAATTTGTTACCCTCTGAAAATAAAGTCCGTTTGTTATTTCGTTTGTTCTCTCTCTCTCTCTCTCTCTCTCTCTCTCTCTCTCTCTCTCTCTCTCTCTCTCTCTCTCTCTCTCTCTCTGTCAAATGGTGCATTGCTTTCTAACAACCAGCCCCCTCCACCCCTATTTCTTTAACATACGTATCTCCTATAGTAATAAATCATACAATTCAACTGCGAATAGAGAAAAATTATATTCGCAGTAGAATTGCGGGAAGTAACAAACATGTCACAGCGTCTGCTCACTAGTCAATTTTAGTTTGAGCCATTAAGAAGTCTAAGAAGCTGGTTAATTTAAATGGAATGTTCACTGTTGCGAGTTTAATTCTGCCGAATTCTCCGTAATTTTTAATGAATCACCCTTCTTTTTATTTCTGTCATCTTCTGGCATCCCGTTTTATTTTTACATTACGTTAGTCCTGTTTAAATATCAAGAATAATTTTCCAGAACTGGTATCCCCAATACAAATAACGATCCCTACAAATAATTGTGTCCCCAGGCGAGTTCAAGAATTGTCAACTTTCGTTTCTGTACACTTACTGTTACCAGGCATCCATGTTTGTTTACGTTACCAACCTACTTTGTATGTCCTGATAATTCTGGTCCAAGCTGACAGTGACAGTAATATGCTTCGATCATCACACTTTATTCACATGCTTCGAATGTCTCAGTTCTATATTTTTGTTCCTAATGTTTAATATTTTTACGTATTTGCTGAAAATTGTTTTTTTATTTCACCGACGAGGAATCGAACCTCGAGATCCCGCGTGACAGGCGGAGACACTTGTCACTACGCTACTGAGGAAAGGTTAACATATCAACAAACATTTATAATAATAAAGATAGCTACACGCATAGGAATAATTACGTGACCTACTTCTACTGAGAATATAATTTTTTTTTTCCATTCGCAATTCTATTGCGAATAGTCACCTCGATTAAGAAATGAATGGTCCGAAATTCTTGGGGAAGAGGGTGGGCATCTGATGATCGGAAGGCCCCTGCCGTGTTTGCTCCGCGTAAGAGCTACGACTATGATCAAACATTCTGCTGAATTAACCATATAGCTAAAAGAAAAACACATAGATGAGCAATGAGATGGGGACATAAATATCTAATATTCTTATAAGGGAGGCAACTAGCGTTTAAAAAATCAATTGCTTAGCTATAATGTTATTAATTATTTAACATAAATATCTCTCTGCTGTGTTTGATAAATAAAACTAACAATTCGAAAGTAGGAAATTGTAACACAGCATAGAATTATTTTACACTACTTAGGAAATGTGTCTTTAATCTTTACTTACTTAAATTTTATAAACAACTTTGTTGTTTCACATTTATTGATTAAGGGTCAATTGTGTACTTTCAATGTTCACGTCATAATAGATCAGCTCTTAGCATTTTTTTACTGGCCTCTTAAGGCCACATACAATTTAAAAGAAATTAACCACACACCTCCCTAACTTTGATAACATTTAGAAAGAAATGGGAAGACAGAATATTCACATATTAGGTATATCTGAGACCAGAGGGCTTTCACGTCCGAGGAATATAGCAATAATCCATTCTGGTGGAGAGAAAAACAGTCAGAGGTAGCAATTATAATGGTTATAGAAATATTAGAAGAACAATGTGGGTTTGTAAAAGGCAAGGGTTCAATAAATGCTGTATATATGCTGAGAACATTAATTGAACGTTCTGTAAAAGGAAACAAACACCCACATCTATGCTGTATTGACCACCCAAAGGCTTTCTATAAAGTAAGACATGCCAATATGATAAAGATGCTTGCAGATATATAAATTGATGGGGAAAGACTTAACAAAGTACGCAGAACCCAGTCCCAAAAGAATATGCGCCAACTGCAAGGGCAATCACGGTGCAAGATACAAGGGGTGTCCTACATACAAAAGGAAACTGGCTGCCTGGAGGGAAGCAGTGCTAACCAAGACACCACTCGGGATAGTAAAATTGAAGCAGAACCTCCACAAAAGAGGCCCTGAAACGCTACCCAAGAGGCGAATAATGCAAACAAACACGACTAACCAGAGAGCACAAGTAGCAGACACACCACCGGAAAAAAAGACAACATGCACAAAAAGAAGCCGGACCAGACACAAGACCAGAAGATGACAACCAAAGATAGGTTCACAGAAGAGTGCAGGAAACAGAAGGAAAACTAGCAGAGGCCACCAAACAGATGGAAGACACCACAGCAAAGATGAAAAAAACCGCCCAAAGTATTGAAGAACAATTGGAAAAAATCAAAAAGATGGTAAATGACCAGGAAAGCAAACTACAAAAAATGGAAACAGAACACAATGAAATGTGGGATTTGCTCACCTCCGGCGCAAGAGGGAAAAAACCGATGTGGATGAACAGCCAGCTGAACGAAATTCACAACGAAATAGAATCAGTCCGAAATTAAGTCAGGTCAAGGTTCAATACTGTGATAGCTCACCAACGTGGAATACTCCAGGAGAAAGCAGTGCCACAGTGGCTGAGACAACAATTATATCCAGTAGAGGAAGAAACTAGCTACCATGACAACGAAACCAGCACAGACTGAAAGATACAGAAAGAAGGACAACCAGAGACAGGGTCAGGCAGCAATAACAGTAGAACCAAAAATGGATAATAGAAACGTGAAAATAATACAGTGGAACTGCATGGGGCATTAAATCCCACCTCCCAGACATCATGAAACAACTGGGGAGCCAGAACTGTATTTATGCCCTGCAGGAAACCCACCTGAAACCAAATCAACAGTATAGGTGCCGTGGGTTCACGGTGATCAGACAGGACAGGACAGAAGCTAAAGGGGGCGGGGTTGCCCTGTTAGTGCACGAACAGTTCCAGATCGTAACACAAGAAACATTCCGCACCAAGAACTTGGAGTGTGTCAGTGCAACTATCACAGGGAACCCTAAAAACCTAACTATAATTAATGTATACTGTCCCAGTGGGGTAATTGAGGATGAAGACACCCAAGCCCTCACAACTAGACTTACGTCGGAAGCCCTAATAGTGGGAGACTTCAACTGTCACCACAACACATGGGGAGCTATACAGAACGACAGGGCTGGTACTAAACTCATGGAGTTTATCGAAGACAATCTGCTGGCAGTGCTCAACGATGGAACGATAACCAGGATAGATCCCAGGCCAAACTGCCAAGACACAGCCATCGACCTGACAATAGCCACCATAGGTCTAGCAAGTAGCCAATGGGAAGTGACAGAGGACACGAACACAGACCACCTACCCATAATAATCAACACCAGAACAAAACCCCAGCGCCAACAACAACAGGCCAACCTTTCACTTCAAGAAAGCAAAATGGGAGCAGTTCAGAGTACAGATTACCAACACAGACCTGGAACAGCAGGAACGGGAAGACATTGACAAATATACAGAGAGACTGACCAGAACCATACTGAGGATAGCCACCAAACATATCTCTAACAAAAATATGCCAGAGTACCTAAGATCGGGTAAGAAAGAGCCTCAGACAACCCTAAAACGACGGCACAACCCAGTGGACTGGTGGAACGACAAGTGCACGGCGGCACAACAAAATAGGAAAAGAGCGCTGCAGAAATACCAAAAGGCAAGGACAGAAGAGAATTTTGAAGAATTCAAGAAATTCAGAAACGAAGCAAACAAAGCAGTAAAACATGCAAAAGAGAAGGAGTGGAAAAGATTCTGTCAAACACTCAGTCCAGACACACCAACCAGAAAGGTGTGGAAACAAATAAAAGCTATTCAAGGAAATAAAAAGACCAGCAAAATCCCAACCATCAAAAGCACGAAACTAGCAGTAACAGACCAGGACAAAGCCAAAGTGTTCGGAGATTACTTCCACGAAGTCTGCTCTAACAAAAGACTAGGAAGCAATGAAAGACAAAGAAGGGAGGAAATGACACAAGAGCTAAAAGACACAGCAGACGAAAACATCGAAGAACACTTTATGGATGCAGACATCACAACAGATGAGGTGATGACAGCGCTAAACGAAAAACGCTGCTGGGGCGGACATACTAAATTATACCATCCTCAAAAAGCTCCCGAATAACACCATAAACAGAATTACTAAGCTGTTTAATGTAATATGGCAGACGGGAAAGATCCCCAGGCAGTGGAAAACAGCCACGGTGATCCCAGTCAAGAAACTAGGGAAAGAGCCAACAAGGGTAGAATCATACCGCCCCATCTCACTCACATCGCTCCTGGGCAAAATTATGGAGACAGTGATAAATAAAAGAATAACATTCTACCTGGAGAAGAATGAACTGTACAGCCATACACAATCCGGGTTTAGAGCCAACAGGTGCACGGTGGATCAGATCATCAAATTGGAAAACCACGTAAAGAAAGGATTCAAGAGAGGTGAAAAGACGTTGGCTGTATTCCTGGACCTAGCCCAGGCATACGATCAATGCTGGAGTGAAGCCGCACTAATCAAACTGAAGAAAGTAGGCATAACTGGTAGAACCTACAAATACATAGAAAACTTCCTCAAAGATAGAAGCTTCTCAGTGAGGATAGGGAATGAGGTATCCGACACATATGTGCAGGATAACGGCATTCCCCAGGGCTCGGTCATCTCACCAACAATCTTTTCAATACTGGTGAACGACCTGACAGATGAGATTCAAGACCAGAAAACAGGACTATCTCAATTCGCGGACGACTGCGCCATATGGAGGAGCGGCAAGGCGGCACAGACTACAAGAGGACCCCTCCAAAAGCAAATAAACAAGCTAACAGCATGGATGGACAAATGGGGTTTCAAAATCAATACCAATAAAACGGTCAGCATGGTATTTAGCAGCAAGAAGAAGATAAATCATAACAAGGACTGGAAAATAGAGATAAAAGGGGAAACCATTAAGAAAACAAAGAGCACAGTCTTCCTAGGAATGACCCTGGACGAGCAGATGAACTGGTCAAAACATATAAGCCAGACGTTAGAAAAATGCAAGAAAGCAAGCAACCAACTGCGGGTGATAAAAGGTAACGGTTGGGGTGCCCACACCCAAACAATGCTGATGTTCTATAAAGCATTTATCAGGGGCAAGCTAGAGTACGGCAGCATTGTGTACGACTCAGCATCAGAAGCCAACAAGAGGAAGCTAGACACCATACAGACCCAAGCACTAAACATCATCTTAGGTGCTGGAAAATGTACATCCAGAGAAGCCATGGAGGTAGCACTGGGTGTACTTCCACTGAGTCTGAGGCGTAAACAGCTGACGTATAACTTCAAGCCAACAATCCCACCATGGGAACTAACAGTCCCATTCACTGACTGTAGTCTAGCAAAGTCCATCACCAAGGACACGGAGGACACAGATGCAAGAGACACGGCCGAGGAATACATACAAGAATTCAGTAAGGACAACCTCATAATATACACAGACGGGTCCAAAAACGAACAGGGAGAGGTAGGAGCAGGGGTAGTGGTCCCAGACTGGAAGCTGAAGAGACAGTTCAAGCTAACAGACCAGACAGCAGTATGCACTACCGAACTGGTTGCCATAATGAAAGGTCTAGAGATCGCAGCCGAAAATCCACCACTGAGACTGTGTATATTAACAGACTCCCTGTCATCAGTACAAACGCTCGAGAACTTCAATAGAGGCAACAGACCTGACATAAAAGAGGAGATACTAGCGACAGCCACTAACCTCAGGTACATGGGTTGCCAAGTCACCATCGGATGGATACCAGCACACAGGGGTATCCCGGGAAACGAACAGGCAGACAGAGCGGCGAAACGGGGAATAACCAGCACTAATCAAATCAGCACAGGCCGAGGTAAAGTAGAAGGGAAGAATATAGTCAAAAACTACATTCTCAAGGAATGGAGGCAACAGTGACGAGACAGCGATAAAGGCCGTCATGCCTTCCAAGTATTGGGTGAACCCAGATTCAAGCCACAAGTCAAGACCAACATGAAAGCACCGGCAAACAGACAGCTGTGGAGAATCAGATTAGGCAATTGGAAAGGCACAAGAGAAAACCCAAACTGCAGAGTATGCCGAGAAAACAACACCATCGAACACTACTTACTAGTATGCGACAAGTACAATAGAGAGCGAAGGGACCTGAGAGATCACTTCGTCAAAACTGGGAACCCAATGACAATGACGGAGTGCTTGCACATAAACAGCAACCCGGAAAAACAGCGACTGGTCAGACAGTTCCTATGCAGAACAGGGAAGACCGTATAACCTCCCTACACTGTATATATGTATATGTGTGTTTGTTTGTATTTGTGCATGTTTATAAATGTTTAAAAAAAAAAAATTTCATAAAAATATTTAAACCAAAAAAAAAAAAAAAAATGGCGGGGTGAAGGGCAGGAAGGTGGGTTGGCTCTTCCGGTAGAGCACCTGAATTAGGAAGACAGGGAGACCTGGTCATCTTGTTGCCACACTACACCCACACGCGAGGAAGAAAACCGCCAAAACTCACAAGCGTAAAGGAGTTTGTAACGCTGACCGGGGGGACAACTTGAGACTTGCAATTAAATGCTCTGCCCTTGCCTACATCAAGTCCTTATGAGGACTGGACATGACCGGGACTAGCCCTGATGAGAATAACACAAGAAACGACAAGCAGTTAGCAGTGCAAACAGAGAAAAGAAGCCAAAAAACGAGAGAATGCGGACCTCAGTAGGCCCAACCAAGGACCGGTCTTTACCAGGACCAGCACAAAACAAATCTATCCGACGAACAGAGCGGAACCAATAAAACTGGTAGGAATTAGGACTAACAATCCACACAACTACGGCTCTCAACAATAACCACAGCTGATGAAGCAGGTTAGACGAGGCCGAATTTGGACTTTTTTTGTGTGGAAAATTGGAATTGAAATTGGAATTTAGACCTGTAAAAAAATACATATATTGGAAGCAACAAGCTACCATAAGGATTGATAAGGAAGTAGGTCAATATCAGCCTATTAAGAGTTGTGTGAGACAGGCATTTGTAATGTTTCCAGATCTTTTTTCCCTGTGCAGTGAAAATAGTTTCAGGAGTGTAGAAGATATGAAAGGGGCCATCATTTGGGGACGTAACATCAATAACATTAGATGTGCGGATGATACAGTATTGATTGCAAACAATGAGCACGATCTGCAACATCTGGTAGATGTGATTGTTGCACACAGTGAACAACTGGGGTTAGAATTACATTGTAAGAAGATACAAATTATCGCCGTCACTAGGAAGAAGGAAGTACCACAATGTGACATACAGGTAAATGGAAATATTCTTAAACAATTCAATCGGTATAATTATCTCGGAATAATCATAGCATCTGATGGGAGATGCCTTGAAGAGATCATAACAACAATCGCCGTGGCGAAGGTAGCCTTTTGCAAGATTAAAACACATACTGACCAATAAAAATATGTCAATTGCAACGAGAAAAAGAGTGTTGAGGTGCTATATAGAGCCTGTACTTTTGTATGGATGTGAAGCTTGGAAAATGAGCAGTCAAGCTAAAAAACATCTGATAGCTGTGGAACTTCTGAGGAGAATGCAAACAATACCTGGGACAGACAGAAAAACCAATGACTAAGTACTACAAGTAACAAATGAAACTCGTAAATTGATTAGAGAAATTAGACGTAGACAGTGAAAATGTTTTGGGCATGTTATAAAAAGAAATGAATTTGAGAACTTGTCGACATCTGGCAACATCGAAGGGAATAAACCAAGGGGAAGACCGAGAAGTAAATACCTGGATGGCTTGGCCACGTGGCATGGTCGAGACATGTACACTGAGCTCATTCACGAACCCGGTGATCGAGTGAAATGACGAGTCGTGACCGTCTACGCTTTCCGGCATGGCACATGATGGATGGATTTTAAAGGATACTGTGTTGAAAGAATTTTGGGGAAATTCATAATGGATTCTACTCAGGTGCGCCGTGTTACCGAGATGAGATAGTTGAATCACTTATCTGCGTTTACCCAAGGGAATAAACTTATACAAGTTAGTTAGTTAGTTAGTCGCAGTTCCAACTTCACAGCAACGGGTCGTCCCCATTATGCTCCGTTCCTGTGCCAGTGAATATCACACAAAACGCTCACCACTGCCCATTGTGAAAAGTGGAAAAAGACAGGAGTCTCGACAAACAACAGCCCGCACAGATACACTGTGCATAATGCCGCCGCCAGAATGTCAACACACCAGTCCCCCACAAAACATCCAATTCATCTCTGATGGAATCGGCAGTCATTTTCCTATCTGGATGTTTCCTAGATGTTCACCCACACAGTCCACGAACATACAGTTCATCACCGACGGCAGTGGCAGTCAACCAGAAGCCCAGCAGCCACGCATTTCTGCATAAGGCAAAAACTGGTCAACTCTGGGACATAGCCACCTGCCATCGCTCCGAACATGTTTCTGCAGTAAATGTCAGCCTATGAAGGAAATTCTCCCATAGCTACACCAAAGAAAATGAACAAACCAGACATCCCTACAGGGAAGACAAACGACCAACGACAGACCATAGACGAAGACGACAACGTATCGTTAAGAAACGTATTCATCGCCACTGACACAGAAAAAAAAGAGAATCCGGAAACGGCCAAAACACACCAAACAGCTACACACACTCTATTGTTATTATCTTATTAGTAATATCAATTATCAATGTGTACTCAATATATTTGTTTTTGCTACTTGTGATGGGTGACGACATCAAGATAATATGTTTGAATATATCAGGTATACGTACAGAGCCGACTCCCTGACGAAGGCGTTAACGACTTTCTCCGTAATCCCGTATATCCACGTGAGGAACACAGCTGCGCGAGATTCGGCATTGATTACTTACGGGGTTTGTGAGCTGGTCGCTCAGAAAGCAATGGTAAACTACTGAGCGTAATCTTGCCAAGAGCATCAACTAACGCTGAAAAATGCTGCTGTTGACTGCAACGTCCTGTAAGGGATGTGCAACTTTAAAAAAAAAATACGTACAAAACAACAACATATTTGCACATTTATACACAAATACACATCATATTTCATTCTACTACAAGAGACAAATATACATTCAGATATACATGACGCACAAATTACAACACAATTAGGACTGAGACATGCATACTTCAATTTGGCAGTCCACAACATAGGGTCTGGGACAGCCATACTACAAACATTAGATAGGTAGAACATACTCAAAAGAAATCGGGATAGCCAAGGTAGAATCAGCATAGCACAAAAAAGTAACACTTCACACACATATACAATTGTCAACATTCACGCACCACCAAATTACAACTACCAGCCACAATTTTATGAAAAACTAGACCAGTGGTTCTCAACCGGTGGGGAATTCCCTCCCCCCTCCCACCAGGGGGGGGGGGGGGTGAAGATTATTTCAAGATCGCGTTAATACAAGAACCGATTACTTGATCTTGTTTTTCCCTTCATACTACTTTACGGTTTTGTACGTCTCACCCTTCTAAAATTCATTTTATAAAGTAAGTAGACCCACAAATCACCGTTTTATGTGGACGTCTAGACTTGTTTTAGTATGTGATTCCGTTATTACGTATACTGTGTAGGGGCGGGAGGGGAAGAATTTTTAGGTAGGAAATACGAAAGAGGGGAGGGAGAGGGGAGAGGGATGACTTTCTGAAAATATGGTGAAGGGGGGCACGGGCCAAAAAAGGTTGAGAACCACTAAACTAGACACACTGCTCACACATACATACAGAGAACAGAACATCATCCTCTGTGGAGATTCAACTGCGTCTTACAGGCATTGGATATAATAGGCTGAGAAATGAAGACACAGGTGAGGAAAATAAACAGAGAAGGCACAACCCAGTTAGAGACACTGCAAAACATTTTAGACACACACACTTTAATAGACACACCCAGACATAAACACCCAAAATAAGCGAGAAACAACCCACACAAATAAAATACACCACACAGGAAGAAGATTAATTAGGACATACATACCTGCAACACACCACATAATAAGTTCCTGTCGCCAGCATGACGGTTAGGCGTTGAGCCGTTAAAGCCTGTGGCGTGTTTATGCTTGTGGCTACGGTTTGCAATCGCATTTTCCTCATGTTGGACTGGGGGTACATGGTTTCATCGCTCTGCTACCGAGTGAGTGCGTGGGCAACACCGTGAGCTGTGAAATTCGAGTGGAATGCTTTTACATCTGTCCTGTACAGTGAACTGTATGTTCGGAACAATGGCAACCGGCGGTTGCTGAATTGACCGTTTTGCCCTTTCGGTTCACGAGTCCATTTTTCGGGAGACTCCTGGAAGTCGGCGCTGAAGCTGCGGAGTTCGTGCTTTGTGCGTCACTTTCGGTGGGTCGCCATGCGGTAAATGACCGAGCCATGTGGAAAAAAAACCGGGAAAAAGAGGTCTTTCTGGTGACTACCGAGTCCATCGACGACGAACTGTGGATGAATTTTGTGTTGACATTCTGACTGCGGCACTATGCACAGTGTACCTGTGCGGGCTGTTGGGTTGCCGAGACTCCTGTCTATTCCACTTTTCACATTGGACAGTGGGGAGCATTTTGTGTGATATTCGCTGGCACGGGAATGGAGCATAATGGGGACGACCCGTTGCCGTGAAGTTGGAACGACGACTAACTAACTAACTAACTAACTAACTAACTAACTAACTAACTAACTAACTAACTAACTAACTAACTAACTAACTAACTAACTAACTAACTAACTAACTTTCTAACTTGCGCCTTCCCTCAACCAACTTACGCCGTCTCTCAATCAACATGCTTCAGGTCATCCTATCTTTCGCTATCTCCTACATTCCCCACACCCCCCCCCCCCCCCCCACGCCCTATCTATTTTATTCATCTATGGCTCTAATTTCCACCTTGTGTTATTATGTCTCCCTCTGTTTTGTTTTCCCTGTGGGTTCCAAACAAAGGGCGTTCTGTTATACTATTCTCAGATATTCTCAGTATATGTCCTATCCGGTACCAACACCCTTTCTTCCCTTCTTGATTCATTGTTATTTGTTCAGTTCTCTCTATGAATACAACAGTTGTGATTTCGTCATGCTTTCGTCATATTTTAGGCCTTCTATTCTGTGCAGAATCTGCCATCAATCAACATCACAGTCAACGGGGAGATACTAGTACAAGTAAACAGTTTCTCCTATCTTGGACATATAATAAAAAATTATGACAGAAGTGAAACAGAAATTAAAAAAAAAAGAATAAGAATCGCCAAAATTGCTTTCAACATCATGAAATTAGTATTAACACCAAGAGAGATTAACGTTTTACAATTTATAATTGTCAAATGTTATATATATTCAACACTACTATATGGCGTGGAAGTCTGGACAATGAACAAGTCAGTAGAAAGTCGAATAGAGAGAGAGGCCTTGGATATGTGCATATACGAAGAATATGTCGTATTTCATGGAAACAAGCACAATCAAACACGGAGGCATAAGAAGGCATATTTTTATCAATTTGGTAACAATTGTTATGGTGAAGAGAGATCTGTGAATGGTCCATTCAAATACATTGGCAATAATGGAAAGATTTCATGTTGTTATTTACTTGAGAATGTTGGTTGTTCACTTGCCATTGTTCACGTGACAATTCTGGTTGCTTACTTGAGAATGATGGTTGTTCACTTAATAATGCTGGTTGTTCACATAATAATGCCTGTAGTTCACTTGAGAATACTAGTTGTTCGCTTAATAATGCTAGTCATTCACTTGAGAATGTTGGTTGTTCACCTGACAATGCTGGTTGTTCACTTAATAATGCAAGTTGTTTAATTGACAATGTTGGCTGTTCACTTGACAATGTTGGTCGCTCACTTGAGAATGTTGGTTGTTCACTTTAGAATGCTGGTTTTTCACTTGAGAATGCTGGTTGTGGTGTAAAGATGTCATCTTTAGTTAATAGTTACATAGTCATTGAATCTGTCAGATATCCCACTGTATATGAAGCACATAATGTGGAGCACTGTGCATATGGAGCACAGTAAATGTGAAGCATGTCGGCTCCCTGGTCTAGAGGTTACACGACTTTCTCCGTAAAATTCGTATACTCTCGTAAGTAACGTGGCGTTGCGTGAGAATTGGTAGCGGTTATCTTCGCGTCGGTAACTTACAGGGTATGAGAGCCGGTTGCTCAGAAAGCAATGGCAAACTACTGAGCGTAATCTTGCGAACAAAAAAACATGTGAAGCCCAGTATATGTGAAGCACCGTATATACAAGACAGTGATTGTAGTGGGTGCGGCAACTAGAAGTGTGGTGTAGAAGCAAGGCATCTGCCTCTAACTTGAGAAGTCTAGGTATGAATCACTGTATGGATTTGTATACAATTAACTACCTTAAAAAATTATAATGAACCATTTTACATGTCTTAAGGTGAATTGGGTATATGGTGCTAGATGTTTTTAAGACCAGTCAGCAATTCAATGGTTATGCTGTCACTATCACGCCAATTATTTTTACTTCTTAAGCCATTTCCATCTATCCATTTTAAGCTGGATTGAACTGTAAGCCCAAACTGATTTTCAAAATCTGCCTCGATGCAGATTCGAACCCATGAATACCATGAAAGCAGGCCGGTGTCTAGCACTACACTACTGCAACATATGTCTCGAAGCTGGAACTTGCTTGAGTCTGTATGTGATAGAGCCATCACATTTTGTTGGCGTGAATGCACGGAGGTACAGGTGGCTATTTTTTTCTTCTGTTAGCAGATGACGAGTGCCGGCAGCACACCGTTGTCCAACTGCACTCATGAAGATATCAGTGTAGCTATTTAACAACTATACTAAAATCCCCCAACCTTCAGCCCAGTGAAGTGAATTTTATGCCTAGCCTTATCAGATAAGGCTGGAAAAACTCCTCTTGGGAGTTGGACATTGACTGAAGAGTGCCACATTAGCCACTATCCCAGCCAAATTTCAACCTCAAATTCAGAAAGACACCCACGATTTTACCTCCAATTCTGACAGACACGCACGATCCTACCTCAGATTCCAACAGACACCCATAACCCAACTTCAGATTCCGACGGACACCCATGACCCAACCATAGATTCCAATGGACACCCATGACCTTATCTCAGATTCCGACAGACACCAACGACCCAACCTTATATTTCAATGGACACTCATGACCCTACTTCAGATTCCAACGGACACCAACGACCCAACCTTATATTTCAATGCACACTCACGTACCAATCTTAGATTTCAATGGACACTCACGACCTTACGTCAGATTCCAACCGACACCCACGACCTTGCCTCAGAAACCGACGGACACCCACGACCTTACCTCAGATTCTGACAGACACCCACGACCCAACCTTAGATTTCAATGCACACTGACGTCCCTGCTTAAGATTCCCACGGACACCCACGACCTACTTCAAATTCATTCGGACACCCGTTATTTTATCTAGGCCACCCACAATCCTACCACAGAACCAACATTTCTACCTCGGACTCTACTTAATACATTCCTGATCCTGCCTCAGACTCAAATACCCTAACTCTGATTATCTCAGACATCCAAGATCCTTCTTCAGATTCTCCTGGACACCCAAGACCCTACCTTATATTGCCGCAAACACCCAAGGCCCTACTTCAGAATCCCGCGGACATCCAAAATCATAACTTAAACCCCAACCACCCTAACTCAGACCTATACTGGCGCCCATGGCCTTATATCATATACCCACAACCCTGCCAGAGATCCCCTCTATCCTATCTCGGACACTTATCATTCTACCTCAGATATTCCAGATTCCCAGCTGACAACCACAACATTACCTCGGATTATCTCCAGCTAAAATCTGATCTCTGATCACCACGCGGACATTAATTACTATATATATATTCCTCTCCCCCCTCTCCAGCGAACACTAATAATCCTATCCAAAACTCCCGTAGAACCCTATCTCCGACTATCGACTCTAACCCAAACTCCGCAAACCCTACTTCAGACCCCCCCCCCCTTTTTTTTCTTACGACCCATCTGGGTCGCTTCTGGGGCCTAGAAAATCACGTTTCGTTGTCACATGGCATAATCAACACCCCCCTCCCCCTCGAAAAAAAACAAACATCTGATCCACGCTTGACTAGTGATCGTGTGAGATAGCGAGACACGACTGCCCACGCTTATCGGCATGGCACATAATGATGATGATGACTGAAGGTTATATAACCACTTACGCGACCCTTTTTTGGGGGTCATGAACCGCAGGCATGTTGCAAGTTCAGAAACGCCTATTAAGAGTTTTCTCATTCACTACACAATTATTACTGACTCAGTGGATGTGACCGACAAGTTATGTTGTATGTTACAAATATCGGCCGTTATTTTAGGCATCATCTCATCTTGTTCATCTTATACCTTGCGGTGTAGAGATGAAGCATAAATAAGCAGCTGGAGAGTGCCTGTTTATGGGCTTCATATATCGAGATTTCCATGGACTCTGCTTTTCCCTCTGTCCATCGTTTATATGGTCGGCTCCTTCCTCTGGTTTCATTTGGTATGTACATCATTGCTTGTTGTATTATACTGTTAGTTGGTAGCCTAGTAATCTGGCCGAACCATTTAACTTGCTGTTTTCTAATTAAATCTAACGCTGTTATAACCACCAATTTAGTCCTGATTTCTTCATTTCTGATTATCTCTTTTCTTGATACATTGATTATTCTCAGGAATCTCACTTCCGTTGTTGTAATTTTTCTTTTCTCTTTATCTTTCATTGTCCAGATATGGCATTGGTAGCATAGGGTTGGTAGGAAGATTGGTTGTAGAGTATTTTAGGTATCATTGTTCATAATTAATGGTTTAGACAACACAGCAATAGAAGGCATGGGCCCTAGATGAAGAGACAGTGGTGGGCCAACACGACGGTGGTCACAGGGCATTTGAGACTCTCTGTGCATGTAAATGCACGAGACAAGGGATCTGGCTAAGGAGCGAGCGTCTTTCCGAAAGATTGAGATGAGAAGGACGTTCTGCAAATTATTAGCTACGTTGTGAGGGTGGTGATCATTGTAGAAGATCATATTGTGTTATAAGAAAAGGCAATCTGGAAAAGGCTGTGACAAAGGAAGGTATTAGAGTCAATGATTAGAGTCATTAGACGTAGACAGTCAAAAATGTTGGGCATGTTATGAGAAGAAATGACTTGGAGAACTTGGTGACAACTGGCAAGATCAAAGGGAAGAGACCAAGGGGAAGACCAAGAAGTAAATCAATGGATGACTTGGCCACGCGGCCTTACGAGACAAGAACACTGAGCTGATCCACGACTCTGATGATCGAGTGAGATGGTAAAACATGACCGTCCACGCGATGGATGGATGGATGGATGGATGGATGGATGGATGGATGGATGGATGGAGAGTCAAAAGGTTGACTGGTTGGTTGGATGGTTGACTGGCAGGTTGATTGGTTAGTTGGTTGGCTGGTTGACTGGTTCATTGACCGGTTGATTGGTTGAAAGATCTCTGGAAGGATGACGAAAGTACCAAATCGTCCGCTGCAATGACGTTCAAGTCGACTGGGCTATAAAAAAAGCTTGCATCTATTGAAATGAGGCTGCTGTAGAGACCTTAGTTCTGATCCAGCATTGAAGTAATAATCTCTGTGCGGAATGTGTTGCAGAACTCTTCTTCTCCTCTCAGAGTGTAGACAGCAGCAGGGGCAAACAATACCCCTTTAGAACTTCACATCTGGGGGGAGGCTTGGTAATCCTTGAAGCATTAGACAGATTTTGAATCCAATTTGTGGATTGGCCGCACCACGAATAGATGATCAAAGATTTTGACCCTGATCTTGCGACGTCTGCAGCCCGGTAAAAGGTGGTAAATGCTGGGTTGGCCGAGTGGCGCGGAAGATTACCAGCAGTTGAATTTATCACGAAGTAGATTGACGTAGAGGAGCAGAAATGCATGAAATACGTGACGTGTAATGATAATGATGCTGTAGAAGCTATTAACAATGATCTGGGAGATCTTTGCAGACCGTTTAAATAACATGAGAAATACATCATAGGAACAATTGACACTTAGAGAAGATAAGCGAAAGAAATAGAAATCGGAAGATACAGACAACAGGAATTGTTAAAGTTATCAGCATACTGGTGGTATTCGAACGTCTAAATGCCATTCTCTCGCTGAAGGAGCAAGTGTACTTCGAAGCACGTCCATTGATTTCTAAGAATGCCAGTCAATACTTATGGTTTTGTTTTTCTCAGTATAAACCTTAGGCCGTCTCCGTGGCTAAGGTCTTGCAGACGCGATTCGTGAGGCCGCTTACCTGCGTGCGAAACACAGCAGCGAACGATTTGGCAGCAGACCGTGTCGCGCTAGTTTTAACGTGATGGTATGGGAGCCGGTCGATCAGAAAGCAATGGCAAACTACTGAACGTAAACTTGCCAAGACATCAACTGGGGTTGACAGCGATGCCCTGTAAATAGATTATGGTACAACAAAACAAACAAACCTTAGCAGTAACCAGGACAACACGGAATGTTCATACGTGTGGACAGTGCTGAACTGGCCAGGGTGCCAGCTTGTCTGATGGGAAGTGGGGGGGGGGGGCCTTGTGGGGCCCTGCTGAAGTGGGCCCCTTAAATGATTAAGTTACATAGGGTGATTAATCGTTTAAAGCGACTTCCGGTATCTGTCATAGGCGTATGTACAGTAGGTTTCCCTATGCAACCCCCTTTAATTTGATATATAGTACAACAATGTCTATTAATAACTTTTAAGTCATAACTGTGACACACCCCTACTTCTCATTTGCCGCCATTCGTTTTTGTTTGGTCCAAACCTACTAATTGTCTTGCACTGAATCTATTAAACATTAGACCAGGGGTCACCATATTATGACCCGTGGGGCCGGATCCGGCCCGCGACGTCAGTTCATCAGGCCCGCCGACGGTTCTCGAATTTGTTGGAATGCGAGACGTTGTGATACAATTTACATTTAAATATTATATTTAGAATACTAGGAGATCTTCACACGTGCAGAGACCTTCTGGCTGCTATGTGCCTTAAATTTGCCATTTAAAATTGTAAATTATTGCATCTATATTTTCTTGTGTATTGCAATGTTTGCTTATGTCACGCCATCCCACGCCATGCCAAGTCATTCTCTAGGTCTTGGTAGCTCCGCTACTCTCTGTCGTTACCATGGTTTCCATGGCAACAAACACCTTTCCCGCACCCAGATGCGCCTGGCTGTCAACACAGGTCTGACGCTCCAGAAATATTTACTTCTTTTTGCCTGTCATCCATTTTATAGGTATGTAACAAGGAATGTTTTGTTTGACAGTGATAGGTAAATGAACTAAAAGTGTGAATAGGGGCAATAAAGTAGTAAAATAGCAATAAAATGCCATGGAAGCCTCGTGTTATTACGAAAATATTATTCCCAGATCAGAAAAATTCCCCAGTCAAGGTGTCAATCGAGTTGGTCTCTAGGCCAGTGTTTTTCAACCTTTCTACTGGAGCAGATCCTTACGCAAATGTTTACGTTACTCAAGGAACACTGTGCGATGATCCAAGTGTCTGTCATACTTTATGTAATAAACTAGAAGGACAGAAATGTTGCATTTAGGCAATTTAGGTCTGTGTTGGTGGAACCCCCGGCTGCCACTCGCGGAACCCCGGTTGAAAAACTCTGCTCTATGCTGTTTATTTAGGCCGGCCCTATTTATATATTTTGCAAACCTTATTGTGTGATATATTCTATTACCAAATGAACCTATAAACGTTGTATGTACCTTTGGTGAGCCGTAGCTTCACCAGTGATCCACAGTACTCCGTTTTTCTTGTGTTTAATAGGATTTTAATTATGTTTCTAATTCAATGTCTTTTTCGTTTTCAGATCCCGGTTACTTCACCCTTCATTATGGCTATTAAGACAAGAAAAGTCGACCCCGAGTGTCGCGATTTCAGTGAAGAATGGGGAGTAAAGTACTTATTTGTGGAAACAAAGGACAAGAAAACCAGCTGCGTAACATGCAGCGAAAGTGTTGCCGTTTTTAAAGAGTAAAATCTTCGGTGTCACTATCTATCAACATATGCAAAGTTTTCTGGAAAGTTACTATCTGAGAAATATGAGTCCTTTAAACGTGGTTTAGAAACAAAGAAATTTCGTTACGAAAACGTTTGCTGAAAATGAATCTGTCACTCGTAAAAGTTACAAAATAGTGCAAGAGATGGCAGAACTAGGAAAACCGTTTACTGATTGCAACTTCATCATAGAGTTATGATAGAGACAGTAAATAGCTTGTGTCCTGAGACAGCCGATTTGTTTGAAACTATCAGCCTTTCGGCAAGTTCATTTGTGCGGAGAACAGAAGAACTTGGAGAGAACATAGTGCTACAGATATGCGAGAAAGCTAGGAACTTGTTGTGGCATTCTCTGGTGCTGGATGAGTCTACTGATCTCTCGAGTACGTCATAACTTCTCGTTTTCATTCGTGGTGTCAATTTGGACTTTCAGATAACAGAAGAGTTGGTATCTGTTTGCAGTATGCATGGAACAACAACTGGAAAAGACATTTTCCTGAAAGTGCAAATTTTTTTGCAAGACTATAACCTTCAGTTCAATCGGCTTCAAATGTGTTACAGCTGATATGGAGGAAAAGACATAGCTCGAGTGAGGAAGGGTCTGGCGGGATAGATCATGACTCAGTTGGAAGATTTGGAAATTCCGGCGCTCTGTTCATACACTGCATCATACGTCAGCAAGCACTCTGTGCGAGAGACTTAGATATTTCTTGTGCACTGATGCCAGTCGTTTCTTCTGTCATTTTTGGTTGACATCACATCCAACATGAATGAACCGATCTTGAAACTTCAGAGAAAGGATAACCTCGTCTGTGATCTCTACAGAATCATAAAGGATTTCGGAGAAAGCTGTCATTATTTGAAGCACAACTAGAAGGAGAAAAAGGTTATCAATTTCATTGTTTAATGGTGGTGTGCTCTCGATGTTCAGAAAAAAATTATTCTTGACCTGAAGAAGCACTTTTGGAGAGATTTTCAGATCTTCACAGAATTGAGAGTGACACTGTTTTGTTCCAGAATCCGTTTGATTGTAACCTTGATGATGTGCCAGTTGAACTACATTTGGAACTCATTGATTTGCAAGCACATGACATGTTGAAATAGAAGCACAGAGAAGGAAAACTTGTTGAATTTCACCGCTGCTTACCTGATGTTGAGTATCTGAAACTGAAAAAATTTGCCGATGGTATGGCAGCAGTGTTTGGAACAACTTATATTTGCGAGCAAACATTTTCAAAAATGAAGTATGTGAAGTCAATACATCGAACGAATTTGAATTATTACCATTTGAAAGCAATTCTCTTGATTGGATGCAGCAATTCCAAACCACACATTGATGATATCTTGAAAGCCAAATGTCAGTTTAACAAATTTCACTAGCCTTGTTTTTTTGCTGCTTACTTTGTGCGATTCGGATATGGGCATACTAGGTCTGATGAAACTATCTGTT
Organism: Cepaea hortensis; assembly: GCA_963921405.1. Classification (NCBI taxonomy): domain Eukaryota; kingdom Metazoa; phylum Mollusca; class Gastropoda; order Stylommatophora; family Helicidae; genus Cepaea; species Cepaea hortensis. The sequence goes on along the minus strand of OY992882.1, from coordinate 31,852,346 downwards.
TGCTAACGTCGCCTTCAGTGATAACTTATTTAAAGTAAATAAATATGTTGGTTGTCTTCGTGTGTGTGCGTGCGTGCGTGTGTGTGTGTATGCGTGTGTGTGCGTGCGTGCGTGAGTGTGTGTGTGTGTGTGTGTGTGTGTGTGTGTGTGTGTGTGTGTGTGTGTGTGTGTGTGTGTGCCACTCATCCATTATTAACATGGAATGCTAAACTTAATTTTTCTACTTTTTTCCCAGAGCTTTCGTACTGGCTTGCAAGTATTGTACAGAATGATTATGCGGCCCGCGCTCGTCATTTTGTCTGCCATCCGGCCCACTGTGAAAAAAAGTTCGGTGACCCCTGCATTAGACAATACATTTAAACTCTTAATGTATTTTTTTTTAACCCCTTCTCGTGTCAACCAGTGTTTTTGTACCCAGTCAGAAACCTGCGAGTAGATGCATAATGAGAAGAGAGGCACAGAAACCATCGTGAAGACTGGGAAAATATGAAGCAGAAGAAAACTAGAGGAGATGGCTTGAAGGGGAGTATTGGTAAGAGGTATCGTGGCTTTGAGGTACTTCTGCCTCCTCTAACTAGAGCCGATCTAGAAGGATTTAAGGCTTGGATAGCATGAGTTGTTACCTAACCAGAGGGTAAAGTACCTCACAGGTTCGGAAGTCCAGCTTTGTTTTGAATAAGGGCAAAATCTTAGAAGGACCCGTGTGGATGTTAAAATTATCTGAGCTACTGGAAATACCAATTTAATAATAAAGTAAAAAGGGAAATAATCACTTATATCTTATAAGAGAAATAATAAGGCTTCTAAATATTGCTTAATTAACAAAGAATATTTATAACTTTTTAATTTTATAACATACAATCGCTAGTGACATATTAGGAGGCAAGTGCAATGTTTTCATGCACTGAGAAAGGGGAAAAGGTTTTCTAAGAGAAATTACTTTCGAGTAAATTTACTTCATTGATAATGAGATACTGTATCTTGGTATCTGGAAATAAAAAATATATTAAGATACTTAACGTTTAATAGTCATCTATGTCTGCTTGCACGTATTTTCGCGCTGGCGAAAGACCGTGCAAGTCTCGGCATTTTGGCGCAAAACAAAAAGTGTCATGTTCATTTACAACTCACTAGAGCAGGTTTGTCAAACTCAATCACTCAGCGGGCCAAAACTCAAATCATACGTAAGGTTGCGAGCTGAACAGGATAAACATTCAATAAGCCGAAAATTAAACCCTTTTTATGTTGTCCATTTTATCAATAATACAAATTAAAACAGAAAAAAGCGCTGCGCAGTGTCAATCGTGTCATTACTTCCATCGACAGCAAGGGAGAATGCAACATAGTCTTCGCCTTTTTCGATCAGCTGTGTTTTCACATTAGTGACCATCTCACAAACCCGATCAACAACCATTTTTCTGCTAATGCCTACCTTTGCAAACATCTGCTTTCTGTCTGAACACAAGACGTCACACACTTTCAACATGCAGCGCTTCAGAAACTTTCTTTCTTTAAACGGTCTGCCTGATTTTCCGATCTCCACCGTCACAATAAAACTTGCTTTCACAGCAGCTTCATTTTGTGATTTCGCTTTAGGTGAAAAGCATCTGCTGGTATGTTAGATGCCTCTTCAATTCCTCTACCTTCTGTAGTTTCTGTTCTGCGTTCAGGCGGTTTAACTTGTCTTGATGTTTAGTCTCGTAGTGCCGTCTCAGATTATATTCTTTGATCACAGCCACATTATTTCCACAAATTAGACACAGGTTTACCGCCAATATCAGTAAGCATATATTCAGCCTCCCAGCGGCTTTAAAAGGCTTTTTTTTCAGAATCAACTGTTCTCTTGGTCATTGTGAAAAAAGATTGTGCATCTACTGACAGACGTTTGATTGATATCAGATAAGCCGTAGCGGGGAAATGTGATGTAATATCCGGGCACTACACTACTTTCATTTCTTTTGCGCCAATTCAAAACGATCAAGTGAACGTTGCTAGGTCACTATAACGACGAGCATCCACTCATCACACAACATTTATTTTCGCTTATTTTGATTGAAGCGAGAATGCTCCCAGCAATGCAAGGAATTTGATTTGCACTTTATATCGTGGCCATTAAAAAATAATTTTGTCTAAAATTCTCTCTCGGGCCGAAGATATTTGTACGTCGGTTGAGACCTCTCGGGCTTGCTATGATTGAATGCCGGGCCTGATGTAGCCCGCTGGCCTTGAGTTTGACACATGTGCACTAGAGCGTCACCATGGAATTTGATATGGGCCAACAACACAAAACATGTGATTCTTCACCTCTGTATCTATGTGACCCAGATAGGGAAGCCATATTTAAATGGAAATGATAATTTATAGGTTATTGCCGAAGTTCACGGCAATCAATGTACTGCTATCTCCTGAAAGCACGAGATAGATCAAGATAAAATGTGTGTGTGCGAGCGCGAGCGAGCGAGCGAGAGAGAGAGAGAGAGAGAGAGAGAGAGAGAGAGAGAGAGAGAGAGAGAGAGAGAGAGAGAGAGAGAGAGAGAGAGAGAGAGATTGACAGGTGTAACAAGCATTCCGCTTGTGGGGGTGGAAATAAAGCATATGTAAGAAATGTGTATTTACATCCACTTTGCCATAAAAATATTATTTTTATCAATTATTATATCAATTTATCATAAATGTATATGTATTTATTTGTTTTATTCACACATGTGATACTTAAAACTAACAAACGGCAACTCTCTGTGATATACACAAACAAAAGAAACACATTACACCTTGTAAATATACATTGCTTTGTATGAAATAAACGTTTGAAAAAAAAAATACTATTGCTTCTCGAACTTTTAGCTAAGATCAAAGTGTAGTACTCAATACTGCACTTGATCTGGTCAGGGGTCGAGAGTTCAATCAAACCTCACAACACCTCACAGAAGCTGTGGGCCTGGTGGGTCAATGCGGGCCCACAATAGAACCATGTGGACGCGGGGGCCACAGAGTATCGCTCTATCCTTTCGGGGAACCGCTAGCCCTTAAAAACAAAAAAACAAAAAACAAAAAAAATATTACTAAAGATTTCCGTGGAGAGGAGCAATAAAATGAGTCTAAAGACTATTTTTCAAACCCTACTCTGTAGGGTGTTCTTTCCATCATCCATCATGTGCCATGCCGATAAGCGTGGGCGGTCATTTTTTGCCATCTCATTCGACCACCAGAGTCATGGATTAGCTCCGTGTTCCTGTCTCGATCATGCCACGTAGCCAAGCCATCCAGATATTGACTTCTCGGTCCTCCCCTTGGTCTGTTCCCTTCGATCTTGCCAGATGTCACCAAGTTCTACAAGTCATTTCTTCTCATAACATGCCCAAAAATGTTCACTGTCTACGTCTAATTTCTCTAATCAGTTTACGATCTTCATTTGTTTCTTGAAGGACTCGTTCATTGGTTTTTCTGTCTGTCCATCGTATTCTCTGCATTTTCCTACGAAACCACATTTCCACAGCCATCAGATGTTTTTCAGCTTGACTGCTCTTTGTCCACACTTCACATCCATACAATGAACAGGCTCTATGTATCCTCTCAACACTCTTTTTCTCGTTTCAATTGAACTTTTTATTGGTCAGTATGTTTTTCATCTTGAAAAAGGCTACATTCGCAATGGCAATTCTTGTTCTAATCACTTCAAGGCATCTCCCATCAGATGTTATGATTGTTCCGAGATAACTGTACCGATTAAATTGCTTAAGAATATGCCCATTTATCGTATATCACATTGTGGTGTTTCCTTCTTCCCAGTGACGACCATAATCTGTATCAAAAATTACGATTGGGCTTTAGAGTGCTTTGAAATGCAGATGACTGGGATTCATATCCCGACGTCTGGAAAAAAATAACATTGGCTAAGATCAAAGTGTAGTAGCGCTTCATCTACCAGGGGACGGGATGATCACCTGTCACACAGATACTGGGGAACTCACGAGGAAACCACGAGCCCTTCAAATATTTAAAAAAAAAAAAAACGTTTATGGGATTTATGTAGACAAATACAAAATTAGAGGAAAGGCCATTTATATTGTTTGTAAATGGTATTCACTTTGAACAAATAGTTCTCCTCTCTCTCTCTCTCTCTCTCTCTCTCTCTCTCTCTCTCTCTCTCTCTCTCTCTCTCTCTCTCTCTCTCTCTCTCTCTCTCTCTCTCTCTCTCTCTCTCTCTCTCTCTACAAAATGTATATGTACAATGTTCTCCTTTTTCTTTACAATTTTGCGAGAATGCTCACAACAATCGTCACTGTATGTGTGTGTAAAGTGTGGGAGTTTGTTAATAATAGTAGGTTGGGGGATGTGTGTGTCGGTGGATTCGTGATGTGTGTAGGTGGGCTCAGGATGTGTGAGTGGACGGGGGGGGATTTGTGGGTGGGTGCGGGATTTGTGTGTGGGTACATGCGGTATGTATGGGTTGGCAGGGAGATGTATGTGTGGGTGGGGATTGTGTTTGGCTAGGCGGTTGTGGGTGAGTGGGTTGTGGAGGATATGTGGGTGGATGATTGTTAGTGGGTTATGGAATGGGTAGGGGATATATGTGTGGGTGGGGAGATGTGGGGTTATATGGTGGGTGAGAGATGTGTGCAGGTGGGGGTAGTTGTGGGTGTGGGGATGAGTGTGTGCGTGAGGGATGTGTATGGGTGCTGGATGTTTTGGTGGGTGGGTGGGGAGTGTGTGTGGGTGGGTGGGTAAGGAATGTGTGGGTGAATGTGTGTGGGGTTGTGGGGGAATTGTGTGGGTTGGGGGAACGGTGCGTGATGGGTTGTGGGTGACGGATTTGGGGATATGTGTATGTGGGTGGGAAATATGACTGGATGGGTGGGGGTGTATGTGGCTGGATGGCGGATGTATTGTGGGTAGTGAGGGTGGTTGTAGGTGGGGAATATGTCGGTGGGTAGGAGATGTGTGGGGAGATGTGGGTGAGGGATGGGTCTTTGGGATGTGTGTGGGTGTGGTGTTGTGTGGGAGGGGAGATGGGTGTGGATAAAGGATGTGTGTGGGTGGGTGGGGGTGTGGTTGGGTGTTGGTGTGCTGATGGATGAAGGGTATGTGTGTGAGTGGGGGATGTGTGTTTAGATGGGTGGTTGGGGTGTGTGAATGTGGGTGGGAAGATGGGAAATGTGTGTGTTGATGAGTGGGTGAGGGATGTGTGGGTGTTAGTGGTTTAGGGATAAGTACATGTGTGAAGGGATGTGTGAGGGGATGAGTGTATGGGTGGGGGAATGTGTGTGTGGGTTCGTTGTGTGTGCGGGGATAGCAGGTGTGTGTTTGTGAATGGGGGATGTGTTTGTGGGTGGGGATGTGTGTGACAGATGTGTGTGGGTAGGGAGATGTGTGTGTGGGTGGTGATCTGTATGTATATGGTTAGGGGTATGTGGTTAGGGGTTTGTGGCTGGGGGATGGGTGGGTGGAGGATGTGTCTGTTGGGTAGAGGATGTGTGGGTGGGTGATAGTATATGGGTAAGGGTGTGTGGTTAAGGGATGTGTGGTTAAATTATGTTTGGTATGGGGATGGGTGGGTGGAGGATATTGGGTGGGTAGAGGATATGTGGGTGGGTGATTGTGTGTGGGTTAAGAGATGGTGGGGGATGTTTGTATGGGTGGGCTCGGGATCTGTGAATGAGCTGAGGGAGATGGGATTTTATGTGGGTGGGTGCGGAATTTGTTTGTGGGTAGGTGAGGGATATGTGAGTTGGTGGGGAGATGTGTGTGTGTGTGTGGGGGGGGGGCGGGGGTGATGTGTGGTTGAGGGATGTGTGTTTGGCTGGGTGGTTGGAGGTGTGTGAGTGGAGGATGATATGTGGGTGGGTAATGGGACGGGTGGAGGATACGTGAGTGGTTGGGGAGATGTGTGTAGGTGGGTCGATGTGTGTGGGGGGATGTGTAGGTTGGGGAATTTTTGTGTGCTTGGGGTGTGGGTGGATGGGATTTGTGGTGGGTGGGTGGTGTATTTGGGTGGGGCGATGTGTAGGTGTGAGGATGTGGTGGATGGGTGGAAGCATGTATGTGTATCTGGGCTGTGTGTGTGGTTGGGTTGGGCTGTTGGCGTGAATGGGGGATGTGTGGGTGGGTGGTGGATGTGTCTCATAACATGGTAATATGCATTGTCTATGTTTATAAAATTCATTTGACAATGTTTTTTCCTATGAACTATTGATGAACAAAAGATAAGTGATTGGAAGGGCAGAATGTAAGACGGGCCTGCGTGCCCAATTTGTTACCCTCTGAAAATAAAGTCCGTTCGTTCTTTCGTTTGTTCTCTCTCTCTCTCTCTCTCTCTCTCTCTCTCTCTGTCTCTCTCTCTCTGTCTCTCTCTCTCCGTCTCTCTCTCTCTCTCTCTCTCTCTCTCTCTCTCTCTCTCTCTCTCTGTGTGTCAAATGGTGCATTGCTTTCTAACAACCAGCCCCCTCCACCTCTATTTTTTTAACATACGTATCTCCTATAGTAATAAATCATACAATTCAACTTCGCATCCGTTTCCCTGGTTGCTTAGATCATATTTAAAACATCATAATAACATGATTGCTTACTACACTTATTAATAATTATACGACAATCCTGATACCGAAGGAGGGCGATGCTCGCAGCGCTCTCCTCTGGCTTGATGACCTGATTCGCTGGTGCAGGATGAGCTTCAAGCCAAAGAAATCGAGAAGCCTGTCGATCGTGAAGGGTAAGGCGGTGGAAAGGAGGTTCACGGTATCTGGACAGGCTATTCCCACGGTGATGGAGGAACCTGTGAAGAGTCTCGGTCGTGTGTACGACTCAACACTGGCGGACAGGAACGCGGTGGCGGAGACACAAACAATGCTGACGAACGGCCTGAATACCATCGATAAGACCAGGCTGATTGGCAAGTTCAAAATATGTGTGCTCCACTTATGCTTATTCGGAAACTGCTGTGGCCGCTGTTGATATATGATATTGGCGTGACCACATTGAGCGCCATGGAGGGCAAGACAAGCAGATACACGAGAAAGTGGCTTGGAGTACCCACATGCCTCACGACTCTTACATTGTATTGTAAGCACAGCAAGCTCGTCCTCCCGTTCCTGTCACTCATGGAAGAGTTTAAGCAATAGAATTGCGAATAGAGAAAAATTATATTCGCAGTAGAATTGCGGGAAGTAACAAACATGTCACAGCGTCTGCTCACTAGTCAATTTTAGTTTGAGCCATTAAGAAGTCTAAGAAGCTGGTTAATTTAAATGGAATGTTCACTGTTGCGAGTTTAATTCTGCCGAATTCTCCGTAATTTTTAATGAATCACCCTTCTTTTTATTTCTGTCATCTTCTGGCATCCCGTTTTATTTTTACAATACGTTAGTCCTGTTTAAATATCAAGAATAATTTTTCCAGAACTGGTATCCCCAATGAGGATACAAATAACGATCCCTACAAATAATTGTGTCCCCAGGCGAGTTCAAGAATTGTCAACTTTCGTTTCTGTACACTTACTGTTACCAGGCATCCATGTTTGTTTACGTTACCAACCTACTTTGCATGACCTGATAATTCTGGTCCAAGCTGACAGTGACAGTAATATGCTTGGATCATCACACTTTATTCACATGCTTCGATTTTCTCAGTTCTATATTTTTGTTCCTATTGTTTAATATTTTTACGTATTTGCTGAAAATTTTCTTTTTATTTCACCGACGAGGAATCGAACCTCGAGATCCCGCGTGACAGGCGGAGACACTTGTCACTACGCTACTGAGGAAAGGTTAACATATCAACAAACATTTATAATAATAAATATAGCTACACGCATAGGAATAATTACGTGACCTACTTCTACTGAGAATATAATTTTTTTTCCATTCGCAATTCTATTGCGAATAGTCACCTCGATTAAGAAATGAATGGTCCGAAACCCTTGGGGAAGAGGGTGGTCATCTGATGATCGGAAAGCCCCTGCCGTGTTTGCTCCGCGTAAGAGCTACGACTATGTTCAAGCATTCTGCTGAATTAACCATATAGCTAAAAGAAAAATACATAGATGAGCAATGAGATGGGGACATAAATATCTAATATTCTTATAAGGGAGGCAACTAGCATTTTAAAAAATCAATTGCTTAGCTATAATATTATTAATTATTTAACATAAATATATCTCCGTTGTGTCTGATAAATAAAACTAACAATTCGGAAGTCGGAAATTGTAATAAAGCAAAGAATTCTTTTAGACTACTTAGGAAATTTGTCTTTAATCTTTTTTTACTTAAATTTTATAAACAACTTTGATGTTTCACATTTATTGATTAAAGGTCAATTGTGTACTTTCAATGTTAACATCGCATCTGGGATAATTTTATTCCCCCTCTGTGGGGGAAAGCATTTTTTTACTGGCCTCTTAAGGCCACATACAATTTAAAAGAAATTAACCACACACCTCCCAAACGTTGATAACATTTAGAAAGAAATGGGAAGACAGAATATTCACATGTTAGGTATATCTGAGACCAGAGGGCTTTCACGTCCGAGGAATATAGCAATAATCCATTCTGGTGGAGAGAAAATCAGCCAGAGGTAGCAATTATAATGGTTATAGAAATATTAGAAGAACAATGTGGGTTTGTAAAAGGCAAGGGTTCAATAAATGCTGTATATATGCTGAGAACATTAATTGAACGTTCTGTAAAAGGAAACAAACACCCACATCTATGCTGTATTGACCACCCAAAGGCTTTCTATAAAGTAAGACATGCCAATATGATAAAGATGCTTGCAGATCTATAAATTGATGGGGATAGACTTTAGACCTGTAAAAAAAAAATTCATATATTGAAAGCAACAAGCTACCATAAGGATTGATAAGGAAGTAGGTCAATATCAGCCTATTAAGAGAAGTGTGAGACAGACACGTATAATGTTTCCAGATCTTTTTTCTCTGTGCAGTGAAAATAGTTTCAGGAATGTAGAAGATATAAAAGGAGCCATCATTTGGGGACGTAACATCAATAACATTAGATGTGCTGATGATACAGTATTGATTGCAAACATTGAGCAGCATCTGCAACATCTGGTAGATGTGATTGTTGCACACAGTGAATAACTGAGGTTAGAATTACATTGTAAGAAGATACAAATTATCGCCGTCACTAGGAAGAAGGAAGTACCACAATGTAACATAAAGGTAAATGGGAATATTCTGAAACAATTCAATCGGTATAATTATCTCGGGATAGTCGTAACATCTGATGGGAGGTGCCTTGAAGAGATTAGAAAAAGAATCGCCACGGCGAAGGTAGCCTTATGCAAGATTAAAACACATACTGACCAAATAAAAAATATGCCAATTGCAATGAGAAAAAGAGTGTCGAGGTGCTATATATAGAGCCTGTACTTTTGTATGGATGTGAAGCTTGGAAAATGAGCAGTCAAGCTAAAAAAAACATCTGATGGCTGTGGAACTGTGGTTTCTGAGGAGAATGCAAACAATACCTGGGACAGACAGAAAACCAATGACCAAGTACTACAAGTAACAAATAAAACTAGTAAATTGATTAGAGAAATTAGACGTAGACAGTCAAAATGATTTGGGCATGTTATAAGAAGAAATGAATTGGAGAACTTGGTGACATCTGGCAAGATCGAAGGGAACAGACCAAGGGGAAGATCGAGAAGTAAATACCTGGATGGCTTGGTCATGTGGCATGGTCGAGACATGAACACTGAGCTGATCCACGACTCAGGTGATCGAGTGAAATGACGAGTCGTGACCGTCTACGCTTTCCGGCATGACACATGATGGATGGATTTTACAGGTTACTGTGTTGACAGAATTTTGGGGAAATTCACAATGGATTCTACTCAGGTGCGCCGTGTTACCGAGATGAGATAGTTTACCTGCGTTTACCCAAGGGAATAAACTTATACAAGTCTCTGCGGTAAATGTCGGCCTATGAAGGCAATTCTCCCATAGCTACACCAAAGAAAATGAACAAACCAGTCATCCCTACAGGGAAGGCAAACGACCAACGACAGACCACAGAGGAAGACGACAAAGTATCGTTAAGAAAATTATTCATCGCCACTGACACAGAAGAAGAAGAGAATCCGGAAACGGCCAAAACACACCAAACAGCTACACACACTCTATTTTTATTATCTTATTATTAATATCAATTATCAATTTGTACTCCATATATTTATTTTTGCTACTTGTGATGGGTGACGACATCAAGATAATATGTTTGAATATATCAGGTATACGCACAGAGTCGGTCTCCCTGGCGAAGGCGTTAACGACTTTCTCCGTAATCCCGTATATCCACGTGAGAAACACAGCTGCGCGAGATTCGGCATTGGTTACTTACGGGGTTTGTGAGCTGGCTGCTCAGAAAGCAATGGTAAACTACTGAGCATAATCTTGCCAAGAGCATCAACAAAAGCTGAAAAATGCTGCTGTTGACTGCAACGTCCTGTAAGGGATATGCGACTTTTAAAAAAAAATACGTACAAAACAACAACACATTTGCACATTTATACACAAATACACATCATATTTCATTCTGCTACAAGAGACAAATATACATTCAGATATACATGGCGCACAAATTACAACACAATTAGGACTGAGACATGCATACTTCAATTTGGCAGTCCACAACATAGGGTCTGGGACAGCCATACTACAAACATTAGATACGTGGAACGTACTCAGAAGAAATCGGGATAGCCAAGGTAGAATCAGCATAGCACAAATAAGTAACACTTAACACACATATACAATTGTCAACATTCACGCACAACCAAATTACAACTACCCGCCACAATTTTATGAAAAACTAGACCAGTGGTTCTCAACCGGTGGGGAATCCGCCCCCCCCCCACGGGGAAAATTTTGGGTTTTCCGGGGGGGGGGGGATGAAGATTATTTCAAAATCGAGTTAATACAAGAACCGATTACTTGATCTTGTTTTTCCCTTCATACTTTACGGTTTTGTACGTCTCACCCTTCTAAAATTCATTTTATAAAGTAAGTAGCCCCACAAATCACGTTTTATGTGGACGTCTAGACTTGTTTTAGTATGTGCTTCCGTTATTACGTATACTGTGTAGGGGCGGGAGGGGAAGAATTTTTAGCTAGGAAATACGAAAGGGAGGAGGGAAGACGTTCTGAAAATATGGTGAATGGAGGGGGGGGGGCACGGGCCAAAAAAGGTTAAGAACCACTGAACTAGACACACTACTCACACATACATACAGAGAACAGAACATCATCCTCTGTGGAGATTCAACTGCGTCTTACAGCCATTGGATATAATGGGTTGAGAAATGAAGACACAGGTGAGGAGAATAAACAGAGAAGGCACAACCCAGTTAGAGACACTGCAAAACATTTTAGACACACACACTTTAATAGACACATCCAGACACAAACACCCAAAATAAGCGAGAAACAACCCACACAAATAAAATGCACCACACAGGAAGAAGATTAATTAGGACATACATACCTGCAACACACCACATAATAAGTTCCTGTCGCCAGCATGACGGTTAGGCGTTGAGCCGTTAAAGCCTGTGGCGTGTTTATGCTTGTGGCTACGGTTTGCAATCGCATTATCCTCATGTTGGACTGGTAGTACATGGTTCCGTCGCTCTGCTACTGAGTGAGTGCGTGGGCGACACCGTGAGCTGTGAAATTCGCGTGGAATGCTTTTAAATCTGTCCTGTACAGTGAACTGTATGTTCGGAACAATGGCAACCGGCGGTTGCTAAATTGACCGTTTTGCCCTTTCGGTTCAAGAGTGAATTTTTCTGGAGACTCCTGGGAGTCGGCGCTGAAGCTGCGGAGTTCGTGTTTTGTGCGTCACTTTCGGTGGGTCGCCCTGCGGTAAAAGACCGAGCCATGTGAAAAAACCCGGGTCAATGAGGTCTTTCTGGTGACTGCCGAGTCCATCGACGACGAACTGTGGATGAATTTTGTTTTGACATCCTGTCTATTCCACTTATCACATTGGACAGTGGAGAGCATTTTGTGTGATATTCGCTGGGACGGGAATGGAGCATAATGGGGACGACCCGTTGCCGTGAAGTTGGAACCTCGACTAACTAACTAACTAACTAACTAACTAACTAACTAACTAACTAACTAACTAACTAACTAACTAACTAACTAACTAACTAACTAACTAACTAACTAACTAAACTAAACTAAACTAACTAACTAACCTTCTAACTTGCGCCTTGCCTCAACCAACTTACGCCGTCTCTCAATCAACATGCTTCAGGTCATCCCATCTTTCGCTATCTCCTACATTCCCCCCCCCCCCCCACCCCACGCCCTATTTTATTCATCTATGGCTCTAATTTTTTCTTAGTGTTATTATGTCTCCCTCTGTTGTGTTTTCCCTGTGGGTTCCAAATAAAGGACGTTCTGTTATTATATTCTCATATATTCTCAGTATATGCCCTATCCGGTACCAACATCCTTTCTTCCCTTCTTGATTCATTGTTATTTGTTCAGTTCTCTCTGTGAATACAACAGTTGTGATTTCGTCATGCTTTCGTCATATTTTAGGCCTTCTATTCTGTGCAGAATCTGCCATCAATCAACATCACAGTAAACGGGGAGATACTAGTACAAGTAAACAGTTTCTCCTATCTTGGATATATAATAACAAATGATGAAAGAAGTGAAACAGAAATAAAAAAAAGGGAATAAGAATCGCAAAATTGCTTTCAACATCATGAAATTAGTATTAACACCTAGAGAGATTAACGTTTTACAATTTATAATTCTCAAATGTCATGTATATTCAACACTACTATTTGGCGTGGAAGTCTGGACAATGAACAAGTCAGTAGAAAGTCGAATAGAGAGAGAGGTCTAGGATATGTGCATATACGAAGAATATGTCGTATTTCATGGAAGCAAGCACAATCAAACATAGAGGCATTAGAAGGCATACATTTTATCAATTTGGTAACAATTGTTATGGTGAAGAGAGATCTGTGAATGGTCCATTCAAATACATTGGCAAAAATGGAAAGATTTCATGTTGTTATTTACTTGAGAGTGTTGGTTGTTCACTTGCCATTGTTCACGTGACAATCCTGGATGCTTACTTGAGAATACTTTCTCCGTAAAATTCGTATACTCTCATAAGTAACGTGACGTTGCGTGAGAATTGGTAGCGGTTATCTTCGCGTCGGTAATTTACGGGGTATAAGAGCCGGTTGCTCAGAAAGCAATGGCAAACTACTGAGCGTAATCTTGCCAAAAAATCAACAATCAGCTGAAAGATGCTGATGTTGACAGCGATGTCCTGTAAATGATATGCGAATAAAATAAAAATGTGAAGCCCAGTTTATACGAATCACAATATATGTGAAGCACCGTATATATGAAGCTCATTATATACAAGGCAGTGATTGTAGTGGGTGCGGCAACTGGAAGTGTGGTGTAGAAGCAAGGCATCTGCCTCTAACTTGAGAAGTCTAGGTATGAATCACAGTGTGGATTTGTATACAATTAATTACCTTAAAGAATTTTAACGAATCCTTTTACATGTCTAAAGGTGAATTGGGTATATGGTGCTAGATGTTTTTTAGACCAGCCAGCAATTCAATGGTTATGCTGTCACTATCACGCCAATTATTTTTACTTCTTAAGCCATTTCCATCTATCCATTTTAAGCTGGATTGAACTGTAAGCCCAAACTGATTTTCAAAACCTGCCTCGATGCAGATTCGAACCCATGAATACCATGAAAGCAGGCCGGCGTCTAGCAATACACTACTGCAACATATGTCTCGAAGCTGGAACATGCTTGCGTCTGTATGTGATAGAGCCATCACATTTTGTTGGCGTGAATGCACGGAGGTACAGGTGGCTATTTATTTCTTCTGTTAGCAGATGACGAGTGCCGGCAGCACACCGTTGTCCAACTGCACTCATGAAAATATCAGTGTAGCTATTTAACAACTATACTAAAATCTCCCAACCTTCATCCCAGGGAAGTGAGTTTTATGCCTAGCCTTATCAGATAAGGCTGGGAAAACTCCTCTTGGGAGTTGGACATTGACTGAAGAGTGCCAAATTATCCCAGCCAAATTTCAACCTCAAATTCCGACGGACACCCACGACCTTACCTCAGTTTCTGACAGACACGCACGATCCAACCTCATATTCCAACAGACACCCATAACCCAACTTCAGATTCTGACGGACACCCATGACAAAACTTTAGATTTCAATGAACACCCACGACCCTATCTTAGATTTCAATGGACACTCACGACCTTACTTCAGATTCCAACGGACACCCACGACCTTGCCTCAGAATCCGACGGACACCCGCGACCTTACCTCAGATTCTGACAGACACACACGACACAACCTTAGATTTCAATGGACACTTACGACCCTACTTCAGATTCCAACGGACACAACCCACGACCTTATCTCAGATTCTGACAGACACCAACGACCCAACATTTGATTTCAGTGCACACTGACGACCCTGCTTCAGACTCCGACGGACACCCACGACCTACCTCAAATTCATTCGGACACCCGTTATTTTATCTAGGCCACCCACAATACTACCACAGACCCGACATTCCTACAGCGGACTCTACTTATGACATTCCTGATCCTACCTCAGACTCAAATACCCTAACTCAGATTATCTCAGACATCCAAGGTCCTTCTTCAGATTCTCCAGGACACCCAAAATCCTACCTCACATTGCCACCCAAGGCCCTACTTCAGAATCCAGCGAACATCCAAAATCATAACTTAAACCCCAACCGCCCTAACTCAGTCCTATACTGGAGCCCATGGCCTTATATCATATACCCACAACCCTGCCAGAGATCCCCACTATCCTATCTCGGACACGAATCATTCTACCTCAGATATTCCGGATTCCCAGTTGACAACCACCACATTACCTCGGATTATCTCCAGCTACAATCTTATCTCTGATTACCACACTGACATTAATTATTATATATTTTCCGTTCCCTCCTTTCCAGCGAACACTAATATTCCTATCCGAAACTCCCGTCGACCCTATCCCCGACTATCGACTCTTACCCAAACTCCGCAAACCATACCCCAGGCCGCCCCCCCCCCACCTTACGACCCATCTGGGTCGCTTCTGGGGCTTAGAAAATCATGTTTCGTTGTCACATGGCATAATCAACCCCCCCCCCCCCCCCCGCCCCAAAAAAAAAAAAAACAAAAAAAAAAAAACAAACAAACAAACATATGACAGCTGATCCACGCATGACTAGTGATCGTGTGAGATGGCGAAACACGACTGACCAAGCTTATCGGCATGGGACATAATGATGATGATGACTGAAGGTTAGCGGGGTAGGGGTATCCCCTATCAAAGGAGAAGTAAGGCGCCTCCTTCCCTCCGCTAGCCTACGGGACACCCTTGGGCAAGGTGGAGTACCCGTTTAGCCCCCCGATCAGGGTTACGTGAAGCCATGGGTGCAGGTGGTGGATGAAGATGTAGAGCAGCCGACAGATAGTTGTAGGTTATGGTCTACACCTTCACGACGGTAGGCAGAGGATCTCCTTTTTTGAGGAGACAATGGCTACGGTCACTGACCAGTATGGTCACTGCTGGGAAGGAAAGCAATGGCAAACTACCTTCTTTACACATGCCAAGAAAATCATGTTGTGTTCACTTATCGATAAATGTGGTTTCTGAGGAAAATGCAAAGAATACCATGGACAGCCAGAAAGACCAATGAACAAGTCCTTCAAGAAACAAATGAAGATCGTAAACTGATCAGAGACATTAGACGTAGACAGTCACAATTTTTTGGGCATGTTATGAGAAGAAATGATTTGGAGAACTTGGTGACAACTGGTAAGATCGAGGGGAACAGACCAAGGGGAAGACCTAGAAACAAGTATCTGGATGGCTTGGCCTTGTGGCATGGTCGAGACAAAAACACGGAACTGATCCACGACTCTGTTGATCGAGTGAGATGGCAGAACATGACCGCCCACGCTTACCGGCATGGCACATGATGGATGGATGGAAGGTTATGTAACCACTTACACGACCTTTTCATGGGGTCATGAACCGCAGGCATGTTGCAAGTTCAGATACGCCTATCAAGAGTTTTCTCATTCACTACACAATTATTACTGACTCAGTGGATGTGACTGACAAGATATGTTGTATGTTACAAATGTCGGGCGTTATTTTAGGCATCTTCTCATCTTGTTCATCTTATACCTTGCGGTGTAGAGATGAAGCATAAATAAGCAGCTGGAGAGTGCCTGTTTATGGGCTTCATATATCGAGATTTCCATGGACTCTGCTATTCCCTCTATCCATCGTTTATATGGTCGGCTCCTTCATCTGGTTTCATTTGGTCTGTACATCATTGCTTGTTGTTGTATACTGTCAGTTGGTAGCCTAGTAATCTGGCCGAACCATTTAACTTGCTGTTTTCTAATTAAATCTAACGCTGTTATAACCACCAATTTACTCCTGATTTCTTCATTTCTGATTATCTCTTTTCTTGATACATTGTTTATTCTCAGGAATCTCACTTCCGTTGTTGTAATTTTTTTTTTCTCTTTATCTGTCATTGTCCAGATATGGCATTGGTAGCATAGGGTTGGTAGGAAGATTGTGTTGTAGAGTAATTTAGGTATCATTGTTCATAATTAATGGTTTAGACAACACAGCAATAGAAGGCATGGGCCCTAGATGAAGAGGCAATGGTGGGCCAACACGACGGTGGTCACATGGCATTTGAGAATCCCTGGGCATGTAAATGTACGTGGCAAGGGATCTGGCTATGGAGCGAGCGTCTTTCAGAAAGATTGAGATGAGAAGGACGTTCTGCAAATTACTAGCTACGTTGCGAGGGTGGTGATCATTGTAGAAGATCATATTGTGTTATAAGAAAAGGCAATCTGGAAAATTCTGTGACAAAGGAATGTATTAGAGTCAATGATTAGAGTCATTAGACACAGACAATCAAACAATTTTTGGGAATGTTATGAGAAAAAAATGAATTGGAGAACTTGTGACAACTGGGAATATCGAAGGGAAGAGACCAAGGGGAAGACCGAGAAGTAAATACTTGGATGGCTTGGCCACGTGGCATTGTCGAGACAAGAATGCTGGCTGAGCTGATCCACGACTCTGGTGATCGAGTGAGATGGCAAAACATGACCGTCCACGCTTTTCAGCATGCCACTTGATGGATGGTTTGAGAGTCAAAAGTTTGTTGACTGGTTGGTTGGATGGTTGAATGGCAGGTTGATTGGTTAGTTGAATGTTTGGTTGGCTGGTTGACTGGTTTATTGACTGGTTGGTTGTTTGATTGGTTGAGAGGTCTCTGGATGGATGACGAGAGTGCCAACTTGTCCGCTGCAATGACGTTCAAGTCGCCTGAGCTATAAAAAAAGCTTGCATCTATTGAAATTAGTCTGCAGTAGAGACCTTCGTTCTGATCCAGCATTGAAGTAATAATCTCTGTGGGGAATGTGTTGCAGAATTATTCTTCTCCTCTCAGAGCGTAGACAGCAGCGGGGCTATCAATACCACTTTAGAACTTCACATCTGTGGAGAGGCTTGGTAATCCTTGAAACATTAGATAGATTTTGAATCCAATTTGTGGACTGGCCACACCATGGATAGATGATCAAAGATTTTGGCAGTGTAGGCCCTGATTCTGCGACGTCTGCAGCCCGACAAAAGGTGGTAAATGCTGGGTGGGTTGGGCCTGTGGCGCGGAAGATTACCAGCAGTTGAATTTATCACGAAATAGATTGACGTAGAAGAGCAGAAATGCACGAAATACCCCGCTTGACGTGTAATGATAATGATGCTGTAGAAGCTATTAATAATGATATGGGAGAAGATTTCAAACCGTTTGAATAACATGAGGAATACATCATAGGAACGACTGACACTTAGAGAAAACAAGCGAAAGAAATAGAAATCGGAAAGTACAGACAACAGAAAATGTTAAAGTTATCAGCTTACTTGTGGTATTCGAACTTCTAAATGCCATTCTCTCGCTGAAAGAGCAAGTGTACTTCGAAGCACGACCATTGATTTCTAAGAATACCAGTCAATACTTATGGTTTTTTATTTCTCAGTATAAAAGTATAAACTTTAGGCCGGACTCCGTGGCTAAGGTCTTGCAGATGCGATTCGTGAGGCCGCTTACTTGCGTTCGAAACACAGCTATGAACGATTTGGCAGCAGACCGTGTCGCGCTGGTTTTAACGTTTTGGTATGGGAGCCGGTCGTTCAGAAAGCAATGGCAATATCTTCTTCTTCAGCTTTCCGAGCCATTGAGGTTCTTTGCTGCAGATACAATCCGTCTCCATTCGTCTATCTGTTGGGTCTTCTCTTGCCAGTCGTTGATTCCAAGTGCTTGTAAGTCTGTATATGTATTATCTCTCCACCGTCTTCTTGGTCTACCTCGGGGTCTACGGTCATTTATTTCCTGAGTGTAAGCGAGTTTTGTTTCCCTATTATCTTCCATTCTTTCTATATGCCCCAGCCATTGTAGTCTATTAGCCTTCATGATACCAGTGATTAACGGGGACTTAAACAGATCATAAATGTCTTTGTTACTTCTTCTTTTCCACTCTCCACTTTGTGTATCCCTAATGGGTCCAAAGATGCGTCTTAATTTTGTTCTCAAAGGTTTGTAACAAGGCTTCGTCTCCTTTCGTTGTACTCCAGGTTTCAGATCCATACAGCACAACTGGTCTGATCAGTGTTTTGTATATTGTGATTTTGGTGTTACGAGATAGCGCATTTGATTTTAGTAGATGTTGTAGTGCATAGTATACCGTATTTCCTGAGTTGATTCTAGTTTGTATTTCTTCCCTTATGATGTTGGAGCAGTTGAAGATTGTACCAGATATTTGTATGTTTCCGTTCTTTTAATGGTCATATTATCTATTTGTATGTGGCCAGAGTTTTTAGCCATTCCGTCTCTTGAAATTACCATATATTCTGTCTTATCTTGGTTGATAACCAGCCCCATCTGTTGTGCTTTTTCCTTTAAGTGAGTCAATATTTCTAATGTCTTTTGTTCATTTCCCCCTATAATATCTATATCATCTGCATAACCAAGCAGCTTGGATGTTCCTCCAATATCACATTCCTCCTTTACCTTCCTTACAACTTTCTCTAGTGCCAGATTGAAGAGTAGCGGCGATAGTGCATCACCCTGTTTCAAGCCAGCTTTACAGGACATCGCTGTCAACACCAGCATCTTTCAGTTGTATGTTGATTTCTTGGCAAGATTGCGCTCAGTAGTTTGCCATTGCTTTCTGAGCGGCCGGCTCACATACCCCGTAAGTTACCGATGCGATTCGAACCACTGCTGATTCTCACCATCATCACGTTACCGACGAGAGTATATGAGATTACGGAGAAAAGTCATAACCTCTAAGCCACGAAGCCGGCTTCAAGTACCTAGGAAGTACATTATCTGTTATCTGCAGTTATATTTTAAAATATGTATATATGGTGTAGCATCATGATTTAAGATGATCAAATGCTGGTTATACGTGTGAATAACATGAAATTATTTTATTTGTGATGATGAGTGATGTAAATTATTCATTATTTAGCTTTGTTCATATGATGTTGGTAATGTGTATTCAACGACTAGTTCTTGTTGATTCAATTCTCATAGTACTGGTTTACATTTAGTATCTACCGCACGCTTTCACTTATCCTGAAAACTTCATGTTTTTTCGAATCTGTCATTGGTAAATGAACTGTTGCCCCTGGCTAGTACAGAAGCTGGAGCAGATTTTCTCCTAGTTAGGTAACGGGTGGACAAATATTCCAATGCTGACACTTGTGGAGGTGGAGGCATTGACGGAGGAATCGGACAACCGTATAGAGGAGGGCTCAAAGCGTTGTATTCTCTCATCGATTCGGGCGACTGAGTGACTTTGCTCGAAGAGTTACAGTCTATCTTGAACACGTTGATCGGGATCTCTTCTGGTCTCGACATGGAGGAGCCCGTTCTGGACACGTTTATTTCGGTTCATATAATGGACATGAAGGAGGAAACATTTGCTGGCATGGTGATTCGATTTAGTGAAACACTTCCTCTGTGACTTGCTATGATCTTGACTCACCACCGGTTGTGTGATGGAAGTTGCCGCCTTCACACAAATCATTCCTGCACGACTCCATCGTTACAGAAAACCTCAAAAGCAGTAAGATGCGAGAAGATGCCTTTAAATTTGAAGTATGCATTGACATCTTTCAGGTTTAACAATGTTAGTTAGTTAGTTAGTCGACAGATCATCCTCATTGCACATCGAACCATTCAGTCCATAAGTGCTCGGATCCCCTCCTCAGCAAATCCCGCAGCGTGTAGCGGCTAACGACGCCAGTTCTGTGTTGGTTTATCAATCTTCTTTGGCTTCCTGTGTAGTGTTCTTGTTTGGCCACCCCTCTTTTAATTTGCTGCTCTCGCAGTCTGGCCATGGTTGTAGATTAACAGTCATCATTTGGTTCACGCAAAAGTCTTACTTCTCGTAGAGCATTCAGAATGTCAGCCTGGTCCATGGCGCGTCCGCCCTCCACAGTAGCCTCACCTGCGAGCTTGTCAGCCCTAATTTCTTTGTACTCCCGCATGCCATGGCAAGAAGATGAAACTAATCTTTGCCAGCCGAGACCGCTCCAGAGGCAGCCACCATTCTCTTCGGATCGACCCCTCATCTATCCTCTTGATCATGTTCATTGAGTCGCTAAGGAAACAAGCCCTAGTGAATGTCTGTGTCTCGAGCCATGTTATTGCTTTACTTACTGCCATGACTTCCATAGAGGCTACTTGTGGTTTCAGTGAAAGCACCAGAGTCCTCCTTCACAATTCTCCCTCCGGCCCGAGCCGTAAAGGCCCATGAGCTTCTCACATGTCGGACGACCGACCCATCTGTGTAGATGACGGCATCACCGTCTAGCGAATTCTCGAAAATCATCGCTTGTACTTCAACCTCCACAGCAGCCGGATTTTCTTGTCTGCATTTTCTATCTAGTTGGATGCAAACTGAAAAGGATGTGCAGAAATCTGTAGGCACTTGTACCCACTCCTCGCCAGGTTCTAAGTCCTCAAGTGAACACACCTGTTGAAGAATTTCTTCCGCTTGACCCATCCACGACAGTCCTCTTTTTAACCTGCTGCCCTTCACCTTCATAATTTCATATGCAGTGGATGTTGTATGTTTGCGTTAACTCTGAGGTAGGCGCGTGCTCTGCAAACTTGTATTCTGTCTTCAATGGTTGGAAAATCAAGAAGGTAGCGCATCGCCCTGTATGCCGTATCTCTTGTACATCCAAGAATAATACGCATAGCTTCATTCTGTATCCTTTCCATCCTTTCTATCTGCTTACGGCTGAGAGTCATGATTGCCATTGCATACTCAAAAACAGACATGACCAGCCCCTCGTACAGAAGACATAGATGGCGCTGCTCACAGTTTGCTGCCGCCATCACCCGCATCGCAGCCAAACCCCACTTGGCCTTTGTTATCACCTGGTCTATGTGCTCATTATAAGCAAGGCTTCGATAAAACCGTATCCCCAGGTAATTCATTGCCTGCGTTCTTTCCACCGTCTCTGAACACCGCTTTACAATTGGTGTTGGAGTGTTGACAATATGATTATTCAACGAGAACCAAGTCACTGTTGCCTTTGTTGGGTTGACCATTGCCCCAGCTTCATCACACCAAGTACTTATGCGATTGAGTTCGGTTTGTAGTTCCACAGCAACCTGCTCTCTATCCTTACCCTGACGATACACTAAAACATCATCGGCGTATGACAATGTCCTGCCAGGTCCAGTGATCTGCTCACTGGTGATTCTCACTGTGTAGGCGTTGAACAGTACCGGGGATAATGGTGATCCCTCTGGTAGGCCAGGATATATTGTTGTTGGTTCCGAAGTCAAACTGCCACATCTAAAAACTACTTTCCGTTGGAAGAGGGCTGCAGCGATCCAACTAAGGAGGAATGGACTTACTTTTAGTTCAAGAAGCTGAAGCATTTAAAAATCCATTGGTAGTCTGTTGTACGCGTCCTCAAGATCAATCGCTGCAGCAAAGGTTTCAATGCCTGAGTGGAAACCTCCATAGTCATCATGGGCAAAAACTGCTGCATTGTCCAGGTTTCTCTTTTTGGACGGTACCCACCCAGGGTAGGTGGGGAAACACCTTGCCTCTCTAGCTGGCTTGATATTTTCCTGGCAATTACCTTCTCCAGCAGCTTGCCTATTGTATTCTGCATGGTTATAATTCGATATCCCTGAATTGTTTTTGGTGGTCTTTGTCAGGCTTCGGCAAGGGAATCAGATAGCTGTGTAACCACTCCTCCGTGATGCTAGCTCTCCCTATACTGTTATTGTACATGTCTGCTAGTTTCTCTAGCTTGTTGTCGGTACACCTATTGATGTCGTCGTATCTTATGCCACCAGGCCCTGGAGCGCTGTTTTTTTTTATCGTACAAGCACAGCCTTGATTTCTTTCACTGTCACTGTGTCTTCATCCGAAGTGTTATGGGCCTTGCACCTGTCTGAGGTGACCTCCGTGGCCAGATTTCGGCCTCCCATGTTTGTCTGGTTGCTCTGCTCTAGATAGCGTTCAAAGAGGGCTTTGCCCTTGTCCTCGTCAGTCCTCTGCCAGATGAGGTCAGCACCTTGGAAGTCAGAAATGCTCTTATTCTTGACTACACCACTCATGCTTTTATGTAGTCGCCAGAACAATTTCAGTGACTTGTCTGTGCTTACTCTTTGACACACCTCTGCCCATTTTTCGCTTTTAACCACCTTGACCAGGTTTTTAAAATAGCTTACTTTTGTGTGCATCTCTCTTTCTAAGTGCATGCAGGGACTAGGATGACCAGCTCTGTTTTTCTTGGCATTCTGCCATCTCCTTACAGCACTACGCTTTTCCACCCAAGCCTTCTCCACCTCGAAATTCCACCAAGGTGACTGCTCCCATCTTTTTTTCCTGCCCTGAAGCTTTCTGCGCTTGTCACGTCTTATTTTACTCACCACATCTTGCCCTTTCATACTGGAAAGTCTTTACCTTAAGCTTGTGCTGCATGGTTCTGCCTTTCTCCACCAATATGCTGCAAGGGCGGTGGTCGCTGCCGTGGTGTCCTAGGACACCCCATCTACACACTGTAGTGAGTGAAGATGAAACAAGCGCCAGATCAATAGCATTGTCCTCATCGCCTGGGCGGCTTGCTGTCCTGGTGACACAGCCACTGTTGATACAAACCAGATCAATGGTTTCAAGTGCAGTCTCGAGCTCCTCCCCCTGTGTGTTGGAGGAAATGTTTCCCCATGATTTGCCTTTAGCGTTGAAATCGTCACAGAAAATAAAATTTCTCTCGTGACCTAATATGCCACTTAAGCACTGCCACTTCTGGGAATCCATACTCGCGTTGCGGGCATAAACATTAACCAACACGAATGGTATACTGGATTGAACTCTCAACGCCTGTATTTGTATATCGTTACTGTCCCAACTGGACATGTCTAGCTCTGACGCCACCATGCTGTCGCGAGCGAGAATCGCCATTCCCAGATGTCGTCTGTTGTAGAAACGTTTGAAGCCAGCATTTCGGAGTAGCTGATCGCCCAGTATCGTCTCCTGGGGCGCTACAATGTCGTTCCTGTAGACCAGGGCTTCTAAAATAGAGTCCCGTTGTTTTACCGTGGCGCAGTTCCAATACAGTATACGGATATTTTTGAGTCCTAGACGGTGACACTTGAGTCTATAACGTCTTAAACCACCACGCTTACCTTGTCTCTTTCTGCCTGCCCGGCGACCACGCCGCCTCGTTAGGTTAACTGCTGACCGCTCGGAGAACACACGTTGTTCCGCCATGTTGAAAAACCGAAACTAACACAAATAACACACGCTGCGAAAAATTCACTCAAGGATTTCTTCTTTCGATGCACGAAACTCAGTAGCATCCGCGCAGATCTTGTGTAGAAACTCCTGGTTTTACATCCTGGCACACAAATTACACGCAAGAGATGAATAAATCCATCTCCTACACGTAAAAAGTTCTAATGGCTGCCGCCGGATTGCCGAAACCCGGGATTGAACTAGGGACATTTATATCTTCAGTCTAACGCTCTCCCAACTGAGCTATTGCTAAAGAAGTTCGTAACCTGACAACGAAGGCTTGAGTAACTCGGCCTTGACTAACCAGTCAAATCGGGTCACTATGTTAGCTTAATAATATCAATTGAATGTAGAATGGCCAGTGTTGGTTGTATTATGGCTTCAGAAAGTTTCCTGTACGCAATTCACGCTGTCGTAAGTGAAGTATGCGTTTTAAGACTTCAGCAGCTTACATGTTGATTATTTGGCTTATTGAAGACTGGTGTAGTAAGTTTTATGTACGTTTCGATAAGCTTCTGTTCTTAAGGTTGATTTATGATGCATGTTAGAATTGTTTAACACTGTTATAAAAAATAGAATTCGGTTGCAGACTGATTCTTTCAAAGTAAACATACGAGATTTCTCAAACCATGACAGAGATGTGATTGTTATGAGAAACACTGATCCATGTTCTAGAAATGAAGCTTCTTAGACTGAAGGCTTTTATATATATATATATATATATATATATATATATATATATATATATATATATATATATATATATATATATATATATATATATATGTGTGTGTGTGTGTGTGTGTGTGTGTGTGTTTCCAGATCAACCATTACTTCCATTGTCAAAGGTGCAACCGATGTTATCCAAATGTTTGATTGTCAATGCTAACTCCACAGTTTGATTTCATCCAGCTTGCTATTTCAAATCTTGTTTAAACTGTTATCAGTGTTGCATGGTTGTGTATAAGCAATGCGACATTCGGGTTCAGGCATTTCTGGTTTTGGAACAGGAATTGGGGCCTTGGTTTCTTTAGTGAACAGTTATTGTTTTAAGAACCATGCATGGTGGCCTTACGTGTTGAATTGAAGATGAATAATTGGGGCAGACTGAATCAACTGTTGTATGCTTCTATCGGTGAAAACTGGACCACTGTTGGCCTTGACGACATCGTTTTTTCTATAGCCGGAGCTGCATCTGTTACATTGCCATCGCCAGCAGCAATGATCTGTTGAAAGATCTCTTTATGTTTGTTGTTGTTCCCAGAACTGAGCAAGTAAGGGTAGCCCTGGCGTGTGACCTGCTCGATGTTACGATAGTTAGATTTTTTGGAGTCGTCATTAAAATAGGAGTCCAAATTTCCCGCATTCGACAAATGTCCAAGTTTCTCGGAGCGCTGATATGTTGCATCGTTTGAAAATCAGAGCAATGAGAAGGTTTTGAGTCGTCGTAATACAGAAATCATAAGACTGAAGATTGCTTTCTTCTGTGCGTTGTCTAATTTCTTCAGAATGTTCTCGGGTTTCCACAGCGTTTTCTTTCCGCTTTACTGGGCTATATTATTCAGAATGGGTTAGTATTCACTGGTGTGTCGATTGCGAATTCTGTTTGGCATGCCAATGTCGGCTTTGTATTCAAATCTGGTGCACACAGTGAATCCGCTTTGTACTGCAGTTAGAAGATGTAGAGAGCGCAACATATTTCTCGTTCTCATTGGGTATGTTGTTTCCACATTCATAATGAACTCATACATTGTTCACAAAATGTGAGTATAAATTAGACAACGACTATAACAACAATATTCACCACATCCAGCGTGTATAAATGTGCATGTCATGTGAAATGTATATAACTCTTGGAGGAAATAATGTTGTTGATGTTTAACTGTTTTCGTAGAACGTCAATTGTGTCCGTGCCGATCAGTGCCCTGATGCTAATTATCCTGCTGGTATTTGTACTGAATCAATAAGTTACATGCTTCTGCTAATGTAGTTAAATGAGGCATCTAGATAAGTTAGTATCTTGCACATAATTATTAGAATGTTGTTGTGATAGGCATCAAAATACTGCAGACGAACGTTTGTGAAGTTCAAGAATCTTAGCTGTGTAGAATGCTTCTTGTAATTTTTCATGACTACAGGTGTTGTGTAGATTTTACGGGTTTATTAGTGGGTTCTCTGCAAGGTTCCAAACCCCCCAAGGTTTTAGGTAGATAATATTTGTATAAATTTGAATAACGAAGACACAAACAATAGATTGCACGATTTATTGCCTGGCATATTTCGCTGCATCTCGTCAGGTACATACTGCAGAAATCACACAACTTACGTGAACCGGAGGCCCTTGCATACGGATTAAAATTATGCATAAAGCCTAAACACATCGACCGTGTTGAGTCGCAAGCACAGTTTGAAATGTTGTTTGATCAAGTCTCCAAGTTATCACCTACTTCTGCTGAGTCGGTCGGGTGGCTGAAGGCCAAACTGGTAGATTTAGAACACCAGTATCGCACAACACCCTCTAAACAGACGTGTCCGCTGACCAACGAACACCTTACTGCCTTAAAAGCGTTAAAGGCTAACAAAACCCTCGTCATACTGAAACCTGACAAAGGGAGCGGTACAGTACTGATGGACATGTCAGATTACCAGAGAAAAATGGATGTAATATTGTCAGATGAATCCAAATTCAGGATAGATCAAAAAATAAACAAGTCGGAGGACCTGGATGCTATAATGAGGAAAAAGATCCAGTCACTTGTGAATGCGGGACTTATCAGTGAGGCCACTGCAAAAACGCTCACACCACGTGGCTCGCACACTCCTCAGATGTACGGTCTACCCAAACTTCACAAGCCCGGCATCCCGCTAAGACCTATCCTGTTCATGGTTAACTCTGCACAACACCGAATGGCGAGATGGTTAGCCGAAATGTTAAAGCCAGTACGACAGTCCTTCGATCCAAAAATACTCAGAGATACATTCCAACTGGTGGAATTATTGGATACTATGGACATAAATAACAAACACATGGCATCCATGGATATAGCCTCCCTATTCACTAACGTTCCATTAGAGGAGACAGTGAAAATAATAAGGGAACGCATTGAAGCCAAACAACTAAAATTAGGCATACCAACACCTATTCTGGAGAGGCTACTACTACTATGTACCGCCAACATCCAATTCAATTTTCTAACTAAGTCATACCGCCAAATTGACGGAGTGGCCATGGGGAGTCCTCTTGGTCCTATTCTAGCGGACATCTTCATGGCACACTTAGAAGAAAAGAGATCCTCAGACATCAACAACTTGGCCTTTTACCGGCGTTATGTGGACGATATACTAATTATCACCACAGACGAGCTACAAGCAACATCGTTTCAGGCCACAATGAACAAGACGCATAAAAACATCTCTCTATCTATGGAACACGAACACAACGAAGCGTTACCATTCCTAGATATTCTAATGAGACGTGGAGCAGACGGCACAATTCAAAGATCGGTGTATCGCAAAGAAACATGGACTGGCCAATACCTAAATTTTCAGAGCTTCACACCTGTCCAGTACATACGGGGCTTAGTACGGACCTTGTTTGACCGTGCTAGAAAGATATGCACCCAGGACACACTGACAGAGGAATTTGAAACTCTGAAGAATGTCTTAAACCTGAATGGGTACTCCACAGGATTTATAAAGCGCCATTGCCAACAGCCCAAACCCAAAGCAGACGTAACTACAGTCCCTAAACTCTAGGTATTCATCCAGCTAACCTTTCGAGGGGATGACGTAATGCAACGTCTACAAGACCGGCTTACTACAGCAGTAAGTCGAACATTATGTGCGGCAACTCCAGTCATTAGATGTAAAACCGTACCCATTCCTACACCAACAGTCAAAGAGCCTGTTCCTCTGTACGCCACAAACAATTGTATTTACCAATTCACATGTAGATGCCAGGCCGTTTACATTGGTCGAACGGAGAGACAGCTTAACAAACGGGTGTCAGAACACATACCTCAATGGGTCAACAAGATACAACACACTGGAGATGCTAGCCGCGAGGAGCCGACACACCGGAAGCTCCCGGCGTCTTCAATCGGCAGGCACATTGTCGCCAGTGGCCATGTTGTGTCCAGAGACACTGCATTTCGAGTGTTGTTTAGAACACAAAATACTCGCTTGTTAAAATTTGCAGAAGCAATTATGATCTATCAACGCAAGCCAGAATTGTGTAAACAGAAAGACATGTTAGTCAGCTTAAAATTACCGTGGTAGATAAGTGACATTACTTTGCGAATGTGTGTATATTTCAACTTGAAGGATTTATCTAGTTAATTTCACGTAAGTTGTGTGATTTCTGCAGTATGTACCTGACGAGATGCAGCGAAATATGCCAGGCAATAAATCGTGCAATCTATTGTTTGTGTCTTCGTTATTCAAATTCACTACGGGAAAACATTGTTTTGAATTTGTATAAATGTTTGCCTTTCAAGTCTCTCTGGCAGGTACTTGATGCTGTTGTCTGACAAAATATGCCAAAATATGAGACATTTTAATGTAATAATTTCATCTGACAGCGGGTCTATTTATTGAGATTTTCAAGAAATTTCAGCAGTGAAATAGTTCGGGATAGCTGGCCCTGAGCTGTTGAAAGTGTCTTCAAAGCAACTGAAAGTTAATGTTTTGTTCTGTACGGCAGTGAATGTCTGAAATTTGAAGGTAGTTTATTAGTATTCCGTAGCCTCACACAGCAAAATGTTGCGTGTTGATGAATGAAAGTCATTTCCATAAGATGTGTGTTAGGCCAAAATAGTGATGACACCGCCAATTCACAAAAGCCTTGGTTACTTGGTTAGAGAGTATTCCACAAAGTAATTTGTATGTAATGACGTATTTACAAGGATATGCACGCGACCATGGTCTTCACTTGTATTCAGCTCGATGTATGTAACAGTAAATCGTCTACAACTAGGCCATAAGCCAAGTTTACAATCACGGGTTCATAATTATCCCGGACGAGCCCCCATATGTAATGCCATGAAGCGGAAGATATTATGTGTAACTGCTAAGAATGACCATTGAGCCCTTCCATGTGATACAGGCTAAAGTAATAACCACTGAAACCGAACTTGCACAAAATGACACGGGGATGGTTTTTCTTCACAGTCTACTTTACTACGACTCTACACTTGACATGTCGATAACACAACCAGTTGCTCCACAAAAAAGTCACAAATATACATAACAATGTCTACACATTCTATTCTACAAGAGCGGCATTATGTTAGTCATGTTCCAGTAATAAGAACTATGTCCGACCATGACGCTCGCTTGAGTCTAACTGATCTACGGTGACGATATGCGCTTGCACCAAAACGTCTTGCACACTTTTCATGCTTTTGTAACCAATGCCGTGCAAAGTGTGTCTTACAATCCTCTCGCATTTCACGTCTTGTAACAGGACTGTGCAAGACTCTAAGCTACCTGTATTCAATAACCCATAGCCTGACCCAGGTCCATGGCAGATACAATTTAAATTTAAATATTATATTTAGAATACTAGGAGATCTTCACACGTGCAGAGACCTTCTGGCTGCTATGTGCCTTAAATTTACCATTTAAAATTGTAAATTATTGCATCCAGATTTTCTTGTGTATTGCAACGTTTGCTTATTTCACGCCATCCCAAGTCCATCTCTAGTTCGTGGTAGCTCCGCTTACTCTATGACGTTACCATGGCTTCCATGGCAACACACATAGACACACATCTTTCCCGCACCCAGATGCGCCTGGCTGACAACACAGGTGCGAAGCTCCAGAAATATTTACTTCTTTTTGCCTGTCATCCATTTTATAGGTATGTAACAAGGTATGCTTTGTTTGACAGTGATAGGTAAATGAACTACAAGTGTGAAAAGGGGAAATAAAATAGCAAAAATATCATTAAAATGCCATAGAAGCCTCGTGCCATAGAAGCCTTGTGTTGTTACGAAAATATTATTCCCAGCTCAGAAAAATTCCCCGGTTAAGGTGTCAATCGAGTTGGTCTCTGGGCCAGTGTTTTTCAACCTTTCTGCTGGAGCAGATCCTTACGCAAATGTTTACGTTACTCAAGGAACACTGTGCGATGATCCAAGTGTCTGTCATACTTTATGTAATAAACTAGAAGGGCAGAAATGTTGCATTTAGGCGATTTCGGTTTGTGTTGGTGGAACCCCCGGCTGCCACTTGCGGAACCCCGGTTGAAAAACTCTGCTCTATGCTGTTTATTTAGGCTGGCCCTATTTACATATTTTGCAAACTTTATTGTGTGATATATTCTATTACTAAATGAACCTATAAACGTTGTATGCACCTTTGGTGAGCCGTTCACCTGTGATCCACAGTCCTCTGTTTTTCTTGTGTTTAATAGGATTTTAATTATGTTTCTAATTCACTGTCTTTTTCATTTTCAGATCCAGGTTACTTCACCCTTCATTATGGCTATTAAGACAAGAAAAGTGGACGCCGATCCGAGTGTCGCGATTTCAATGAAGAATTGGGAGTAAAGTACTTATTTGTGGAAACAAAGGACCAGAAAACCAGCTGCGTAATATGCAGCGAAAGTGTTGCCGTTTTAAAGAGTATAATCTTCGGCGTCACTATCTATCAACATATGCAAAGTTTTCTGGAAAGTTACTATCTGAGAAATATGAGTCCTTTAAACGTGGTTTAGAAACAAAGAAATTTTTTTTACGAAAACGTTTGCTGAAAATGAATCTGTCACTCGTAAAAATTACAAAATAGTGCATGAGAAGGTAGAACTAGGAAAATCGTTTACTGATGGCAACTTCATCATAGAGTTATGATAGAGCCAGTAAATGACTTGTGTCCTGAGACAGCCGATTTGTTTGAAACTATAAGCCTTTCGGCAAGTTCAGTTGTGCGGAGAACAGAAGAACTGGGAGAGAACATAGTGCTACAGATACGCGAGAAAGCTAGGAACTTGTTGTGGCATTCTCTGGTGCTGGATGAGTCTACTGATTTCTCGAGTACGTCATAACTTCTCGTTCTCATTCGTGGTGTCAATTTAGACTTTCAGATAACAGAAGAGTTGGTATCCGTTTGCAGCATGCATGGAACAACAACTGGAAAAGACATTTTCGTGAAAGTGCAAATTCTTTTTTGCAAGACTTCAAGACCTTCAGTTGAATCAGCTTCAAATGTGTTACAGCTGATGGAGGAAAAATATAGCTCGAGTGAGGAAGGGTCTGGCGGGATAGATCATGACTCAGTTGGAAGATTTGGAAATTCCGGCGCTCTGTTCATACACTGCATCATACGTCAGCAAGAACTCTGTGCGAAAGACTTAGATATTTCTTGTATACTGATGCCAGTCGTTTCTTCTGTGAACTTAATTCGGGACATACATTCAATCACCGTCAGTTCCAGGCTTTTCTTGAGGAAATTGATTCTGAATTATGTGACTTGCCTTATCATACATCACTGAGATGGCTCAGCTGTAGCAAAGTACTGTTTCGTTTTTACAAGCTCCGAAACGAAATAGATGGTTTCCTCACTGAAAAAGATATAGCTGGCCCACAGCTGTCAGATCCTACCCTGCTGTCAAAGTTGTCATTTTTGGTTGACATCACATCCAACATGAATGAACCGATCTTGAAACTTCAGGGAAAGCATAACCTCGGGTGTGATTTCTACAGAATCATAAAGGATTTCGGAGAAAGCTGTCATTATTTGAAGCACAACTAGAAGGAGAAAAAGTTTCTCAATTTCATTGTTTAATGGTGATGTGCTCTCGATGTTCAGAAAAAAATTATTCGTGACTTGAAGAAGCAGTTTTTGAGAGATTTTCAGATCTTGACAGAATTTAGAGTGACATTCTTTTGTTCCAGAATCCGTCTGATTGTAACCTTGATGATGTGCCAGTTGAACTACATTTGTAACTCATTGATTTGCAAGCACATGACATGTTGAAAGAGAAGCACAGAGAAGGAAAACTTGTTGAATTTCACCTCTGCTTACCTGATGTTGAGTATCTGAAACTGAAGAAATTTGCCGATGGTATGGCAGCTGTGTTTGGAACAACTTATATTTGCGAGTAAACATTTTCAAAAATGAAGTATGTGAAGTCAATACATCGAACGAGTTTGAATTATTATCATTTGAAAGCAATTCTCTTGATTGGATGCAGCAATTCCAAACCACACATTGATGATATCTTGAAAGCCAAATGTCAGTTTAACAAATTTCACTAGCCTTGTTTTTTTGCTGCTTACTTTGTGCGATTCGGATATGGGCATACTAGGTCTGATGTAACTATCTTTTTGCTAACGTCGCCTTCAGTGATAACTTTTTTAAAGTAAATAAATATGTTGGTTGTCTTCGTGTGTGTGCGTGCGTGCGTGCGTGCGCGTGTGTGTGTATGCATGTGTGTGGTGTGTTTGTGTGTGTGTGTGTGTGTGTGTGTGTGTGTGTGTGTGTGTGTGTGTGTGTGTGTGCCACTCATCCATTATTAACCTGGAATGCTAAACTTAATTTTTCTACTTTTTTCCCAGAGCTTTCGTACTGGCTTGCAAGTATTGTACAGAATGATTATGCGGCCCGCGCTCGTCATTTTGTCTGCTATCCGGCCCACTGTAAAAAAAAGTTCGGTGACCCCTGCATTAGACAATACATTTAAACTCTTAATGTATTTTTTTAACCCCTTCTCGTGTCAACCAGTGTTTTTGTACCCAGTCAGAAACCTGTGAGTAGATGCATAATGAGAAGAGAGTCACAGAAACCACTGGGAAAATATGAAGCAGAAGAAAATTAGAGGAGATGGCTTGAAGGGGAGTATGGGTAAGAGGTATCGTGGCTTTGAGGTACTTCTGCCTCCTCTAACTAGAGCCGATCTAGAAGGATTTAAGGCTTTGATAGCATGAGTTGTTACCTAACCAGAGGGTAAAGTACCCCTCAGGTTCGGAAGTCCAGCTTTGTTTTGAATAAGGGCAAAATCTTAGAAGGACCCGTGTGGATGTTAAAATTATCTGAGCTACTGGAAATACCAATTTAGTAGTAGTAGTAGGCCTCTTTCAGTCCTGAAGGACTATAGAGTTGTGCCGCTTGGGAGGTGCCTGGCAGCACCACTGGTGACTGTATAGTCCAATTCGAGAATGACAATGCCTGTCACAGTTTCCGCATCTGTAAGACGAGGCAAGTCCCGCAGTAAGTGACTGCTCTTTGAGCCTGTGCCGTCTCTCCTCAGTTTTTTGGATCTGATTGCGCTAAAAGAGCACCAGTCCGTTTCGTACATCTCTTCTCCTGGAGCATCTGTCTGTTGCAACTCTCTCCCACGTGTCTGGATCTATTCCAATGGTTTTCATATCTTGTTTACACACATCCCTATATCGCATTTGGGGTCTTCCGGTTGGCCTCTTTCCTGTGGCTAGTTCTCCGTAAAGGAGATCTTTGGGAATACGTTCGTCCTCCATTCGAGATACGTGGCCCACCACCGGAGGCGTCTCTGCTTGAGGAGGGTGTGCACTGTGGTAATATCTGCTCTTTCAAGCACCTGTTTGTTTGTTATGTGGTCTTTCCATGTTATGTCCAGGATACGTCTCAGACATCTCATGTGGAAGGAATTCAACTTCCTTTCCTGTCTTGAGTACAGGGTCCAGGATTCAGACCTGTAGAGTAGTGTGCTAACAACACAAGCTTTATATACTTGAGCTTTTGTACGCTCTGTTAGTCTATTATTCTCCCAAACTCTTTTAGCTAGCCTGGAAAATGTTGTGGCTGCCTTTCCAATGCGTCTGTCGATTTCTATCTCTAATGAAAGATTATCTGATATTGTCGATCCCAAATACACAAAATCGTGGACGACCTTCAATTCGTAATTAAAGATTTTGATTGACGGAGGCGCATCAGCATCTTGTTCCATCACCTGTGTTTTATTTAGGCTAATGGTGAGCCCAAAGTCTTTGCAGGCAGCTGCAAAACGATCTATGAGCCTATGGAGATCTTCTGCTGTATGAGTAGTCAGTGCTGCATCATCTGCAAAAAGTAGTTCTCTTACGCATCTTGATCTTATTTTGGTCTTTGCCTTGAGTCTTGATGGGTTAAAAAGTTTGCCATCAGATCTTGTGTGGAGGTATATGCCTTCAGTGGCAGTCCCAAATGCTTGCCTTAAGAGAACAGCGAAGAAGATACCAAAGAGTGTAGGAGCAAGCACGCAGCCCTGCTTTACTCCGCTGCTGATGCTGAATGACTGGGATGTTGAGCCGTCAAATAAAATGGTCCCCTGCATGTTTTCGTGGAATGATTTCACGAGACTAAGAAGGGTGGGTGGACATCCAACCTTTTCAAGGACCTTAAAAAGGCCGCTTCTGCTCACGAGGTCAAATGCCTTTGTGAGGTCGATGAAGGCAATATATAATGGCTTCCTCTGTTCTCTGCACTTCTCTTGGAGCTGCCGGAGTGAGAAAATCATATCGATGGTGGAGCTGATGGGTCTAAATCCGCACTGCGATTCGGGGTAGATTCTTTCAGCAAGAATGTGTAATCTTTTAAGGATTACTCTGGCAAAAATGCCGCGATAGTTGTTGCAGTCGCTTCTGTCGCCTTTGTTTTTATAAAGGGTAACGATGTTTGCGTCTTTCATATCTTTTGGTATTGATTTTTCTCTCCAGCAGAGCTGTAATATTGCATACAGTTCTGGGATGATTGTTTCTTTGCTACATTTTAAAATTTCAGGTGGAATGCTATCTTTTCCAGGTGACTTGCCGGATTTGAGAGAGTCTAGTGCTTCGCTGATTTCTGTGAGGCAAGGTTCGTTATCCAAGGCATGCATGGCGGACTGTTGATCGATGGCTTCCAGAGCTTCTTCGTTGACAGTGTTATCCGCTGAGTATAGCTCTGAGTAGTGTTCTACCCAGAGATCCGTTTGTTTCGCTCGATCTTTTATGATTACCCCCTCAGTTGATCGTAAAGGGGCCATCTTATTTTTTGATGGACCGACAGCTTGCTTGATGCCCTCATACATTCCTCTTATATTTCCAATGTCTGCACAAGTTTGAATTTGAGCAGAGAGCTGTAGCCAGTACCTGTTCGCACATCTTCTTGCCATCTGTTGTACTCTATTTCTGGCCGTTCGCAATGCCTGCAGTGTTTTCTCTGAAGGTGATGTTTTATACATTGAGAATGCATGTCTCTTTATCTCCAGGACTGGGAGCATCTCTTCAGAGTGTGCTTCAAACCAGTCGGTTGACTTAGTTTGCTTCTTGCCAAATGTTGATAGTGCTGTATTGTAGATGGTGTCGTGAAAATGACTCCATATCTCGGTGAAATCTCCGTCTGTGGGGCCGGGCAGAGTATCCGCTAGAGCCTGCATGAATTTGTTGATCTTCTCTTTATTTTGGGTGCCGCTGGTGTCAATGCGTGGTCTTCCTTCTGTTCGGCTTCTGTAGATTCTCTGGGGCTTTATCTTCACCTTGCTGGAGACGAGTGAATGGTCGGTGTCGCAGTCAGCACTATGATAGCTGCGAGTCATCCGTACATTGCGGAGGTTGCTGCGTTTAGTGAGCACCAGGTCGAGTTGGTGCCAGTTCTTTGATCTGGGGTGCCTCCATGACATCTTGTGTTGAGGTTTCGTGTCAAAGAAGGTGTTGGTCACGCACAGATTATGGTGGCTGCAGAATTCCAAGAGACGTTGTCCATTGTCATTGATCTTCCCAACGCCAAACTGTCCTAGACATGAAGGCCAAGATTCGTGGTCGGAGCCAACCCTGGCATTGAAATCCCCCAGGATAAAAAGATGTTGTTTCTCTGGTGTTTCACTGACTTCTTAGCTAAGGTCGTCATAGAACTTGTCTTTAGATTCTGATGCTGCAGTTAGTGTTGGGGCGTAAACGCTTATAATACTAACTGGGCCTGCCTCTGTCTGGAGTTGGAGCTTCAATATTCTTTCAGTGCCATCACTTGGTGGTATGATGGAATTGAGCAGCTTGTTTCTGATAGCGAAGCCAACTCCATGCTCCCTGGTCTCTCCGCACGGCTTGCCATGCCAGTAGAAAGTGAAGTGCCTCTCCTTGATGCTTCCAGATTCTTGGAGTCTGGTCTCTTGCAGGGCGACAATGTCTATCCCCATTCTTAGTAGTTCGTTATTTATCACTGCAGTTTTGCGGGCATCCACAATCTCGTTTAGATCGTCTGAGATGCCAGGGGTCATGGTTCTTACGTTCCATGTTCCCAGCCTTAGGGCTGGTTTTTTTTTTTTTTTTTTCTTGTTGCTAGGTGTATAGATTGCGGTCCATGTGTCAGGATTTTCCCCTAAGCTCCACACACCCTCAGGAGCAGATGAACCGTGGCGAGACAACACCTTATTGACTGGGGGCTGCCCAGCTTAGGCGGGCGGTAGCCGTCTAGTGAGATACGATGATCTCTCCCACCGTCGGAAGTAGCCCCTGGCGCCTTGCTCTGCGCCAATCGAGCATTAAGACTTATAACCGGCAAATGCTGCTTCCCGTGTTGTGTCACCGCTTTACGCGGTGCTGAAGTGACTTCTTCAGGGCACAAGCCTGGGCAATGGAAATCGGAGAACCAGCTGTTGCCCAGTAGCAGGTTCCCCCTCTCCACGTTGCCGATGTTAACCAAGGGAAAGGCAGTAGCCAATGCAACTTGGCATCAGTGACGTCGCAGGAGTTGCCAGAACTATGTTGTTTACAACATGGAACTGCCTTAGGGACTCCATCTCCGGATTTGTCCTCAGGGTTTACTCTCGAAGCCTTTCCCATATGGGTATACCCGCAAGGCAGCGGAGGTTTGAGATTTAGAGTTCCCTCTCTTAGAAGAGATACCAACCAAGGCTGACGAGCCTCCTCTGTCCGGGAATCAATAAGGAGGGAAGTCTACCATTCTTCCTTCCTGGCAGTGACCATACTGATCGGATGACCGTAGCCATTATCTCTACTGAGAGATCCTCTGCCCACCGTCACTGACTTGAAACCATAACCAACAACTATCTGTCGGCTGCTCCCAAGTCCAATCCACCACCTGCTCTCATGGCTTCACGTTACCCTGTTGGGGGGCTAAACGGGTACTCCACCTTGCCCAAGGGTGTCCCGTAGGCCAGCGGAGGGAAGGAGGCATCTTACTTCTCCTTTGATAGGGTATACCCCTACCCCGCAACCCTAAAGGTCGTTTATATTGTTTGTAAATTGTATTCACTTTAAACAAATAGTTCTCTCTCTCTCTCTCTCCTCTCTCTCTCTCTCTCTTTCTCTCTCTCTCTCTCCTCTCTCTCTCTCTCTCTCTCTCTTTCTCTCTCTCTCTCTCTCTCTCTCACTCTCCCTCTCTCTCTCTCTCTTTCTCTCTCTCTCTCTTTCTCTCTCTCTCCTCTCTCTCTCTCTCTCTCTCTCTCTCTCTCTCTCTCTCTCTCATTGCTTTCTAACCACCAACCCCCTCCACCCCTATTTCTTTAATATAAATATATCCTATAATAATAAATCATACAATTCAACTGCTCATCCGTTTCCCTGGAAACATCATAATAACATGATTGCTTACTACACTTATTAATAATTATACGACAATCCTGATACCGAAGGAGGGCGATGCTCGCAGCGCTCTCCTCGGGCTTGACGACCTGATTCGCTGGTGCAGGATGAGCTTCAAGCCAAAGAAATCAAGAAGCCTGTCGATCATGAAGGGTACGGCGGTGGAAAGGAGGTTCACGGTTTCCGGACAGGCGATTCCCACGGTGATGGAGGAACCTGTGAAGAGTCTCGGTCGCACGTGCTGTCTGGTTGCAAGGTTGCCCAAATCCAAGGGCGTTTCACATGGCGACATAACAAAGTCCTGACTGAGTCGGCCGCAATAGTGGACGTGGCAAGGATGAAAGCTAACAGAGGCGAACGGACCGAGGCCGATAGAAATTTCCTTCATCCAAGCAGGGCGCAAAAATGATACGGCTGACGACATGCGGCTTGCTAATGTCTTCAGCGGTGCGAGGGA
Organism: Cepaea hortensis; assembly: GCA_963921405.1. Lineage (NCBI taxonomy): Eukaryota > Metazoa > Mollusca > Gastropoda > Stylommatophora > Helicidae > Cepaea > Cepaea hortensis. The sequence continues at coordinate 31,814,416 of OY992882.1, read as the reverse complement.
CTGGCAACTGACCGTAGACCTAAAGGACCGTGCCAATCACCCTGAGGTGATCCGAAGGTTTGGATTGCGGCCGACATTGTGCTTAGCTCCTCATCAGCCAAGCAGCTAACGCTGATTGAGCTCACCACCCCGTACGAATCGAATGTGGAGGAACAAAACCTGTACAAGACAGAGAAATAGCGAACGCGGTTTGTGAGCCCGTATACCCGGGTTCGAAACACGGCGGTGCTGGTTTTTTCGAAAAAGGTATAGAGCCGGTCGTTCAGAAAGCAATGGCAAACTACTGAACGTAACACTTGCCTAGTACATCAACAGCAGCTGAAAATGCTGGTGTTGACTGCAACGTCCAGTAAGGGATACGCAACACAATTTTAATTTTAATTAGTCGGGAGGGTTACACCGTCAGGTTGTTCGCCGTCGAGGTAGGCGCGAGAGGTCTTGTCTCCTACTCCGTGTTCGATGTGCTGAAGCGAATGGGCATTAAAGGACGTGCAAGCGCCTGGGCCCAGAAACAACTGGCTGAGGCAACTGAAAAGGCCTCGTGCTGGTTATGGAACTGCCACAACCTAGATTGGAATAAGTCTCGAAACTAGTATGATCAGAAGCGGTAACTGCAATACCAACAATTACTCAACCAAGACCTCGGACTTTACATCGTCTCGTGTTAGATCTTTAGCTCTTCCTCCGCGCGTGAGTGGTGAGCCTGAGTGCAGTAAATCACACAAATGTCGGTCGAAGTCCAACCTCCATAATAATGCAGCGATAATCAACCGTAGGTCGCATCAAGTCCGAGCGCTTTTAACAAAGTCTTTCAGTATAACCCACAAATCACATTTTCACAAGATACGCATACTACGTGGTCTAGTCAGTTGCAGACAGACCAAGAGGTGGGTCCGAATGGAAAGGAAGAACCGACTTCCTAAGAGGGTGCGGCGCCGTGAACGGAGTACGGGGAAGGTACACGGCAATGGAACGTATGGAGACGACGGAGGCCGTGGCGGGGATGGAGCTGGCATCCCACGACCACACGTGCCAAGGGGCAGGCACAAGCTGCACGGGCTCTCCCCACCGAGGGAGGGTGAGCTTGAGAGTCGACAAGGTAACAGCGAAGGGACAAGCGTAACATCGGGGATAACGAATATGTCCGAACGAACGTCTCCACGGCAGGTGACAGACGCCCGGAGTCATGACCCGGATGGGACCGCGCCCAGAAAGTATTAAGAAATTAATGGTCCGAAATGCTTGGGGAAGGGGGTTTCCTTCTGATGATCGGAATCCCCCGCCGTGTTTGCTTCGCGTAAGAGCTACGACTATGTTCAAGCATTCTGCTGAATTAACCAGACAGCTACCAACAACAACAAAACACTTATATGAGCCATAAGTAGGGGACATAAACATCTAATATTGTTATTTGGGAGACAACTAGCATTTTCAAAAAAATTAAATTTTTAGCTAAAATATTATTAAATATCTAACTTAATTATCTCTTTCTTATTTCTGTTAATTAAACTGATAAATAGGAAAGTCAAGCATTATAACAGTGAGAGTAATTATTTTATGCTACTTATAAAATTTGTCTTTAATCTATGCATACTTACATTTTATAATCAACTTTCTTATTCCATATTTATTAATTAAAAGTTAATTGAATACTTTCCATGATAATTACACAAATCCATAATCCAACTAGGTAGATAAAGTGGTGGATTAAACAGAAAAATACAGATAATCAATTCTTCCCATCAATATTTGTTCCGTTAATTGTTGGTTGGTATTTTATTTTACCAAAAAAAAAAAAAAAAAAATGAATGTTAGTTTGTACCTTTACTGTCCACGTTCTGTGTACCTAAATTCCTTTTTTTTTCGGACATCCACCTTTTTCCATTGTGGTGGATGTCCTGGGTGCCCTGAGGGGACAGTGGACTGCGGCGTGATCTGGGCGGGATGTGTGTGGTTTGGCTCCACTCTGGAGGACCCGGAAGGAGAGGGACGAGATGAGCGATCCCTCTTGGTGGCAATAGCACTATCACGGGCGGGAACGAGAGAGACTAGGAAAAGATCGGCACCGATATGTTGAGGTTGCATATGAGACAATCAACAGGAATGGGTTGACGACGGCCTGGACAAACGAACCAGGGACAGGACCTAGGCCTAATAAAATTTAATTATAATAACAAAACAACGGACTTGCCGGACAACCGGACCCTTCACCCAACGTCACAGACATTGTCTGCACACAACATAAGTCAGATTGTACTGGCACATAAATATAGTAATAATTGTTTGCACAACATAAGTCAGATTTTACTGGCACATAAATATAGTAATAATCTAAGCACCATGAACCACCGCTACTATAACCGTTGCCGTACGGGCTGGTTGAAACAAGGTGGAAATTTTTGTTTTTTTTTCCCAAATTGGATGGATGGTTCAATGGAAACGTATTGTTTTTGTCTGTGTAATATATCCCCCCTGTGTGAGGTGAAAACATTTTTTTACTGGCCTCTTAAGGCCACATACAATTTAACAGAAATTAACCGCACACCTCCCAAACTTTTATAACATTTAGAAAGAAATGGGAAGGCAGAATATTCACATGTTAGGTATATCTACAAATTGATGGAAAAGATGACTTCCATGCAGAAAATGGATTGACGACATCAGAGACATTGTACAACCACACGGAATGACACTATCCAGTGCCTCCCCACGACGCTTATCGGCAGAAGTGGAAGATGATGATGATGATGATGGAAAAGACCTTAGACTTGTACAGAAACATATATTGGAAACAACAAGCTGCCATCAGAATTGATAACGATGTAGGTCAATACCAGCCTATTAAAAGAGGTGTGAGACAATGATGTGTAATGTCTCCAGATCTTTTTTCCCTGTACAGTGAAAATATATTCAAAAATATAGAAGATATTAAATGAATCAACATTGGGGGAAGATACATCAATAACATTAGATACAGTCTTGATTGCAGACAATGAACAGGATCTGCAAAATTTAGTAGATGCGGTTGTTGCACACAGTAAACAACTAGGGTTAGAACTGAATATTAAGAAAACACATTATGGTCGTCACTGGGAAGAAGGAAATACCACAATGTGATATACGAGTAGAGGGGCATATTCTTAAACAAGTCAATCGATACAGTTATCTCGGCACTGTCATAACATCTGATGGGGGATGCCTTGAAGAGATTAGAACAAGAATTGCCATTGCGAAGGCAGCCTTTTGCAAGATAAAAAAACGTACTGACCAATAAAAAGATATCAATTGGAACGAGAAAAAGAGTGTTGAGGTGCTACATAGAACCTGTTCTTTTGTATGGATGTGAAGCGTGGACAATAAGCAGTCAAGCTGAAAACAGCTGATGACTGTGTAAATGTGGTTTCTGAGGAAAATGCTAAGAATACCATGGACGGACGGAAAAACCAATGAGCAAGTCTTTCAAGAAACAATTGAAGATCGTAAACTGATTAGAGTCATTAGACGTAGACAGTCAAAAATTTTTGGGCATGTTATGAGAAGAAATCACTTGGAGAACTTGGTGACAACTGGCAAGATCGAAGAGAAGAGACCAAGGGGAAGACTGAGAAGTAAATACCCGGACGGCTTGGCCACGTGGCATGGTCGAGACAGGAACACAGAGCTGATCCAAGACTCTGGTGATCGAGTGACGTGGCAGTACTTGACCGCCCACGCTTATCGGCGTGGCAAATGATGGATGGAATGATACTCTAATATAAATAACATACTCATGAATGAAACTCTAATATGATTAATAACATACCCGTGAATGATACTCTAGTTTGATAAATAACATACCCGTGAATGATACTCTAATATGATAAATAAATTACCCCTGAATGATACTGAGAGAAAGTGCACACGGACGTCACTGTCGGTCAATTGTGGCGATGTATGGGCGCATGGCAGAGAAAGAGTTAAGTAAAATATCATTAGTGGGTTCCATGGCTGGGCGGATAATACAGTGTCCGGCATGGGTTCAGAGGGTATTGAGGTCAAACTCAGCATAGGGCAGGGCATTCTTTGCAAGAACCGTTGGTATCTAACAATATCACATGTTTCCATGATCTATTAGACAGTGAGACCAGATACATAGCAAACCTTAGACAAATGCATACCACAGTCCAACAGTTGAGGTGCATAACTAGGTGCGACGCAATTTCCTCTAAAGAATCCAGAACAAAATGATATAGAAGAAAACCAATTTACGTCTTCCCTCAACCAACTTAAGCCCTTTCCTCGGCCAACTTACGCTTTCTCTCAAACAACTTAGTCTTCCCTCAACCAACTTACGCCTTCCCTCAACCAATTTAGGAATTCCCTCATCCAACTTACGCCTTTTCTGAAACAACCGATTCCTTCCCACAAACAACATTAGCTTTTTCCTCGACCAACTTACGCCACCTCTCAATCAAATTATGCCTTGTCTCAAACAACTTATGCTTTCCCTTAATCAACTTAGGCCTTCTCTAAAACAACTGATGCCTTCCCTCAACCAACTTACGCCTTCTCTCAATCAATTGACGCCTTCTCTCAACCAGCTTAGGCCTTTCCTTAACCAACTTACATATTCTCTCAAACAACTTATACCTTCCCTCAGCCAACATTTGCCTTCCTAAACCAACGTAGGCCTCCTCTCAACCAGCTTAGGCCTTCCCTCAACCACCCTACACCTTCCCTCAACCAGTTTAGGCCTTCTCTCAACAAACTTGCGCCTTCCGGTCGTCAACATGGGGCCGGTGGCGTGTTTATGCATGTAGCTACGGTTTGCAATCGCATTTTCCTCATGTTATACTGGTAGTACATGGTTCCATCGCCATGCTACTGAATGAGTGCATGGGCGACACTGTGAGCTGTAAAATTTGCTTGGAATGCTTTTACATCTGTCCTGTACAGTGACCTACACGTTCGGAACAATGGCTACCGGCTGTTGCTGAATTGACTGATTTGCCTTTTCCGTTCACGAGTGCATTTTTCAGGAGACTCCAGGGAGGCTGCGCTGTAGCTAAGGAGTTCGTGCTTTATGCGACACTTTCGGCGGGTCGCCCTGCGGATAAAGACCGAGCCATGTGAGAAAACCCGGGTGACTGCCGAGTCCATCGACGATGAGCTGTGGTTTTCGTGGATGACTTTTGTGTTGGAATTCTGGCGGCGATATTATGCACAGTGTTCCTGTGCGGGCTGTTGGATTGCCGAGACTCCTGTCTATTCCACTTTTCACATTGGACCGTGGGGAGCATTTTGTGTGATATTCGCTGGCACAGGAATGGAGCATGATGGGGACGACACGTTCCCGTGAAGTTGGAACCTCGACTAACTAACTAACTAACTAACTAACTAACTAACTAACTAACTAACTAACTAACTAACTAACTAACTAACTTACTTGCGCCTTCCCTCAACCAACTTACGCCGTCTCTCAATCAACATGCTTCAGGTCATCCTATCTTTCGCTAGCTCCTACATCCCCCCCCCCCCCCCCCATGTCCTATCTATTTCATTAATCTATGGTTCTAATTTTCTCCTTGTGTTATTATGTCTCCCTGTTTTGTTTTCCCTGTGGGTTCCAAACAAAGGACGTTCTGTTATACTATTCTCAGATATTCTCAGTATATGTCCTATCCGGTGCCAACATCCTTTCTTCCCTTCTTGATTCATTGTTATTTGTTCAGTTCTCTCTATGAATACAACAGTTGTGATTTCGTCATGCTTTCGTCATATTTTAGGCCTTCTGTTCTGTGCAGAATCTGCCATCAATCAACATCACAGTAAACGGGGCGATACTAGACCAAGTAAACAGTTTCTCCTATCTTGGACATATAATAACAAATGATGACAGAAGTGAACCAGAAATTAAAAAAAAATAAGAAGAATCGCCAAAATTGCTTTCAACATCATGAAATTAGTATTAACACCTAGAGAGATTAACGTTTTACAATTTATAATTGTCAAATGTCATGTATATTCAACACTACTATATGGCATGGACGTCTGGACAGTTAACAAGTCAGTAGAAAGTCGAATAGAGAGAGGTCTAGGATATGTGCATATACGAAGAATATGTTGTATTTCATGGAAACAAGCACAATCGAACACAGAGGCATTAGAAGGCATAATTTTTTTGGCAATTTGGTAACAATTGTTATCGCGAAGAGAGATCTGTGAATGGTCCATTCAAATACATTGGCAATAATGGAAATATTTCATGTTGTTATTTACTTGAGAATGTTGGTTGTTCACTTGCCATTGTTCACATGACAATCCTGGTTGCTTACTTGAGAATGTTGGTTGTTCACTTAATAATGCTGGTTGTTCACTTAATAATGATGGTTGTTCACATAATAATGCCTGTAGTTCACTTGAGAATACTATTCGTTCGCTTAATAATGCTAGTTATTCACTTGAGAATGTTGGTTGTTCACTTGCCATTGTTCACGTGACAATCCTGGTTACTTACTTGAGAATGTTGGTTGTTCACGTGACAATGCTGGTTGTTCACTTAATAAAATGCTAGTTGTTTAATTGACAATGTTGGCTGTTCACTTGACAATGTTGGTCGTTCACTTGAGAATGTTGGTTGTTCACTTGAGAATGCTGGTTTTTCACTCCAGAATGCTGGTTGTGGTGTAAATATGTCATCTTTACTTAATAGTTACATAGTCATTGAATCTGTCAGATATCCCACTGTATATGAAGCACATAATGTGAAGCACTGTGCATATGGAGCACAGTAAATGTGAAGCAAGCCGGCTCCCTGGTCTAGAGGTTACACGACTTTCTCCGTAATCTTGTATACTCTCGTAAGTAACGTGGTGTTGCGTGAGAATTGGTAGCGGTTATTTTCGCGTCGGTAACTTACGGGGTATGTGAGCCGGTCGCTCAGAAAGCAATGGCAAACTACTGAGCGTAATCTTGCCAAGAAATCAACAATCAGCTGAAAGATGCTGATGTTGACAGCGATGTCCTGTAAAGGATATGCGAACAAAATGAAAATGTGAAACCCAGTGTATACGAATCACAATATATGTGAAGCACCGTATATATGAAGCTCAGTATATACGAGGCAGTGTTTGTAGTAGGTGCGGCAACTGGAAGTGTGGTGTAGAAGCAAGGCAACTGCCTTTAACTTGAGAAGTCTAGGTAATCACAGTGTGGATTTGTATACAGTTAATTACCTTAAAGAATTATAACGAATCCTTTTACATGTCTTAAGGTGAATTGGGTATATGGTGCTAGATCCATATGTTTTAGACCAATCAGAAATTCAAGGGTCATGCTGTCAATATCACGCCAGTTGTCTTTACTTCTTAAGACATTTCCTACTATCTATTTTAGGCTGGATTGAACTGTAAGCCGAAATTAATTTTCAAAATCTGCCTCGATGCAGATTCGAACCCATGAATACCATGAAAGCAGGCCGGTGTCTAGCACTACACTACTGCAACATATGTCTCGAAGCTGGAACTTGCTTGCGTCTGTATGTGATGGAGCCATCACATTTTGTTGGCGTGAATGCACGGACGTGCAGGTGGTTATGTTTTCTTCTGTTAGCACGTGACGAGTGCCGGCAGCACACCGTCGTCCAACTGCACTCATGTAATTATCAGTGTAGCTATTTAACAACTATACTAAAATCTCCCAACCTTCATCCCAGGGAAGTGAACTTTATGCCTAGTCTTATCAGATAAGGCTGGAAAATCTCCTCTTGTGAGTTGGACATTGACAGAAGAGTGCCAAATTAGCCACTATCCCAGCCAAATATCAACCTCAAATTCCGACGGACACCCACGACCTTACCTCAGCTTCTGACAGACACGCACGATCCAACCTCAGATTCCATCAGACACCCATAACCCAACTTCAGATTCCGACGGACACCCATGACCCAACTTCAGATTCCGACGGACACCCATGATCCAACCTTAGATTCCAATGGACACCCACAACCTTATCTCAGATTCCGGCAAACACCAACGACCCAATCTTAGATTTCAATGGACACTCTCGACCTTACTTCAGATTCCAACGGACACTCACGACCTTACCTCAGATTCTGACAGACACCCACGACCCAACATTTGATTTCAGTGCACACTGACGACCCTGCTTCAGATTCTGACAGACACCCACGACCCAACATTTGATTTCAATGCACACTCACGACCCTGCTTCAGATTCCGACGGACACCCACGACCTACCTCAAATTCATTCGGACACCCGTTATTTTATTTAGGCCACCCACATTCCTACCACAGACCAGACATTCCTACCTCGGACTCTACTTATGACATTCCTGATTCTACCTCAGACTCAAATACCCTAACTCAGATTATCTCAGACATCCAAGATCCTTCTTCAGATTCTCCCGGACACATAAGATCCTACCTTATATTGCCGCAAACATCTAAGGCCCTACCTCAGAATCCCGCGAACATCCAAAATCACAACTTAAACCCCAACCACCTAACTCAGACCTATACTGGCGCCAATGGCCTTATATAATATACCCACAACCCTGCCAGAGATCCCCTCTATCCTATCTCGGACAGGCATCATTCTACCTCAGATATTCCAGATTCCAAGCTGACAACCACCACATTACCTCGGATTATCTCCAGCTACAATCTTATCTCTGATCACCTCACGGACATTAATTACTATATATTTCCGCTCCCTCCTCTCCAGCGAACACTAATAATCCTATCCGAAACTCCGGTCGACCCTATATCCGACTATCGACTCTAACCCAAACTCCGCAAACCCTACTTCAGACCCCCCCCCCCTCCCCCCCCCTTTACGACCCATCTGGGTCGCTTCTGGGGCCTAGAAAATCATGTTTCGTTGTCACATGGCATAATCAACAACTCCCCCCCCCCACCCCACACCCCCCCCCCCCACAAAAAAAAAACAACCATCTGATCCACGCATGACTAGTGATCGTGTGAGATGGCTAAACACGACTGCCAACGCTTATCGGCATGGGACATAATGATGATGATGACTGAAGGTTTTATAACCACTTACACGACCTTTTCTTGGGATCTTTAACCGCAGGCATGTTGCAAGCTCAGAAACGCCTATCAAGAGTTTTCTCTTTCACTACACAATTATTACTGACTCAGTGGATGTGACCGACAAGTTATGTTGTATGTTACAAATGTCGGGCGTTATTTTAGGCATCATCTCATCTTGTTCATCTTATACCTTGCGGTGTAGAGATGAAGCATAAATAAGCAGCTGGAGAGTGCCTGTTTATGGGCTTCATATATCGAGATTTCCATCGACTCTGCTATTCCCTCTGTCCATCGTTTATATGGTCGGTATCCTTCCTCTGGTTTCATCTGGTCTGTACATCATTGCTTGTTGTTGTATACTGTCAGTTGGTAGCCTAGTAATCTGGCCGAACCATTTAACTTGCTGTTTTCTAATTAAATCTAACGCTGTTATAGCCACCAATTTAGTCCTGGTTTCTTCATTTCTGATTATCTCTTTTCTTGATACATTGATTATTCTCATGAATCTCACTTCCGTTGTAATTTTTCTTTTCTCTTTATCTGTCATTGTCCAGATATGGCATTGGTAGCATATGGTTGGTAGGAAGATTGTGTTGTAGAGTATTTTCATTAACTTTCCTATAATCAACGCATAAACGTAATGACCCATCTTTTTTCTTAACAATTACAACCGGTGAACAGTAATTTGAAATTGATTTTTTTATAATTCCAGTATTATCTAGATCTGAAATTTCTGCAGTAACTTTTTCCAAATAATGTATTGGAATAGGATATGGTTTCACTTTAACTGGAACATTTGATAATAACGTTATTTTATGTTTAATCAGTGATGTCTGCCCCGATTTATCTGAAAAAATTGAACTATATTCCTTTATTGCAGTAATAAGCTTTTCTCTATCTTGTACTGATAAATCTTTACTTATCTGTATCGCTTGCCAATTACTGTCGCTATTAACTATAGGTGTTGGAATCTGTTGTTCTATAGCATATTCTTGTTGCTCATTAATTACCCAACAAGCTGTTGCTATCCTATGAGGAATTTGTTGTGTCACTTGACCTGAGTTATTATAACAGAGTAAACGGTTAGAATGATGTAATTAAGCTGAGTCTCGATCGTAATTTCAAAAGGGTTTATTTAACGAAATAAGTCCAAATGTATAAAACAGGTTACATGATGATTTCAGAATATACTCGATGTTGACATGTTCAGATTCAGGCTGTAACTAACTTCTCCAAGCACTGCGTCACGGCTTGAGCGTCCTTCCCTACGTCTTCCTATGATGCTCAACCGTGCCCAGTCCTTGCACATCATCCCCTCCAAATCTATTAACAGAATTGGTACTCTGTTACAGACCTCCCTTTCTTTAAAAAGACTTTTCCTCAAAAGTCTTAACCCCTAACCTACTTATCCTAATTATTCTTTCCCTCACTGAAACTTTAACCCCCATATTATTTCTCCAACTAACTAAAGAACTTTACCTCTACATCCTTCGAATTTAATTCTCCACTTGTCTCTTATAATTCTCCACTTGTCTCTTATGCTTCTCCCATATCTCTTATAATACTCTCTTATAGCTAACCGCTATGTTATGAAGTGATACTTCTTCTTCGTTTCTGAATATACAAGGTTTCATTAGAAAAACAAAGTTCATAAGGATATTTCAATTCATATGTACAATTGTTCATTTATAAAAATCGTTGGTATATACTTTGCGTTATGTAACTTCTCATTCTTTCTCAACATCAACAACCCAACACATGATAGACAGAAAAGATGGGGTGCGCACCCAGTTATTAAGATATAAAGAAGTAGTCAAAAACAATCACATTTACCTCCCTTGCAAACGTAAAAACTTTTACAAATAAAAGTTTTTCAAAAACACATCTTATGATCTATGAATCTACATCTCTGTTTGTTATAAATTAAGTTGATCCAAAATTTCTTCCATATACTCAATATTTGTACTGCCATCCACACTCCTGACCATATTTCACCAATCTTATGTCCCATCATGAAACCATTAAACATGTTCATTTTCCATGACAATATTGTAAATTAATTAACGCTGTTTATCACAGCTCCTATTTTACCCCCTCAGATCCCATGATAAGCATTCTTGTTCTAACTTTGTACTAAACCACATGTGCTGCTATCTACTGCATCAAGCATCAACCACCAAAAATATTATTCACTCCTAAATGTCTATACATTACAGACGCTACTGATATTATGGCTCTGAACCTTACCTCAACCTCGCATTGTAATGCCAACCACAAAACACATCCCGAGGACACAAATAAAAAGGTCCATTATGGGCCTACCACTCAAAACCCCCTCTATCATTATAAACATCACCTACTAAAATATAACCAAATCTCTCCTATACCTCACTCAGGAATACTCTATATCAGGTACTCTATTAATCTTGCCGAAAACTTCAGAAACCCACAATGTCCATTTATTATGGGCATGTCTCCTAAAACCCCTACTTGTCAATTTATGCCGTTATCAACAGCAACAATATACCGCCACTGAACTCATGTCTGTGACCTTCTAACCCATCACTGCTTTCAATCAACTTATTCTTTATCAGTCCGTATATCACGGACCCCCAAAACCTCACGTCATTTAATCTATGTTCGCTGTGACCACAGCACTCCACACTGACAATGTTCATTTCTCACGAACATACTTACTTCTCTTTATAAACCTTCCACTGGTTTAATCCCCCAACTCTTGTATTGATATCTACAGGACTAAAACATGGCATTCAATTCATGTTTTACTATTTGTCTTCACGCTGTCTGGCGCAGCACTTATTATAAGCGTTACCCATATCTACTAAAAACCAGCAATCTCGTGGCGCTTATGAAATTTCCATTATATCATGGCACCAACTCCATGTTCACTTCTGACCCCATGGAGACCATGTTTTAAAATTGCCCCACATCTTCTGAATGTAACCCTGCATTCAAAATTCCCAAGGACTCTATTAACTAGTTTCTGTTTTAAAACTTCACCCAATTAAACGTCAACAGAAAAACAATTTTACTGAAAAGTAATTATTTTTAAGAATGGTCAACGGCAACTCAATTATAAGAAACAGAATCATTATAACTGATAATTTAAAAAAATTTGAAATTAACTGATCAAGTAGCATGCCAATGTTCAAACAAGGAAAACTTAAATAACGGCATAACTCATTAATAATCGAAGATACAATCAGAACAGAACAATATCCCCCCCCCCCTTGATATTCCAATATGTTTTCATATATCCCCACAAAATGAAACAAGGATCAACTTGATCACCATAGAAAATTACTTAGTGCTATATAACATCACTAGTCTCTTTTACGGACTGGTGTTATACACATAAAAGACTGAAAACACAACAATCCTATCCTAATAATCAAATGGCAATCATTTTACAGGAGCAAATCAAGTAAAGAAAAATAATATAACATACCATTCATGATACATTGAAAGATCATATTAAATTAAAACCAATTGCTTATAGTAGCCAAAAATATTGGTCAAGTTATGTCTATCCCGCTACTCTTACAACATTAAAAAAAAAAACAACTCAATGCTAGGCCAATTATTACCCTGCATTAATATATTTATCTGTTATCTACAGACTATATTCTCATCGTAACGCAGAACAATATTTGTTCTCCTCAACCAAAATCATTAATCAATAAATGACCATACTTTTTCTGGAAGTCAAGCAATGATTATTTCCCTTTACAACATTCCATCTTTTACAAAACTAACTCATAACACATCACAATATTTGAAATATAAATGCTAAACAACCGCTGTAAACTACAGCTCAAATCACTTCATCTACTAGTGTGGCGGCTATCCCAATGTACTACCAGTCATCTATCTACTAAGAGAAACCGTGACTCGGCACACTAGTTGTTTCCCCTAGATTTGCACCAAGAATTACCACAACTTCTTAAACATTACCGTTTACTACGGTATCTCCACAATGCTACAACTACAAACAAATTGTCTATTTACTATAGACCTCACCAATACATATATCTACTATATTTGTCAATAACTGATTCTAATTTTAAGTCTCTCGTCTACCCGACGCAACTACCCAACGTATCAGTACTTTCCAACATCTCACCACAACAACTCTAAGCTATCCTCCACTCTCTCCTAGCGTTCTCACACCACGATGATAGTCAAACCAGTCACACTTATCGGAACACAGTCTATAGTGCTCTATTTATAATACTCCGATATTCATTTGGCTAATCACATTCTTTCCTTCTCTTACTTACATCACTCCTCTTTCAGTACTACTCAAGATTACTCCTATTCATCGGAACTCTTTCAGAAACAGTAACCAACACCGTATATGAGTAACGAGAAATCTCACTTCTATTGGGCAAACCATCTTCTCTCATTTCTCTATATCAGGCATTCTTGCTTCAACATCTCTGTCACCAATTTTTTTTTTTACAATCTAACTACTGTCTTATTTCAACTTTTCTCAAACATTCACTCCCTTTCCACAACTCAAAGCCTACCTTGCTCAAACAACACATTAGCTCTAACAAGCAATTCTTCGTCCACTCTCATCATCCAACGATCTAAACGCTAAAAACGCTAACAATCACTTTCCCACTGCTAACTTTTCTGTGTTTTCTCGTTCTTCCACACACTTACCTCCGCCAACAACATGGTACTTACTTACTATAAAAATTCAAAACGTTAACTCTCTATCTGACACCCCGTCATAGAATTTTCATTAATTCTGTCTAATACCACACATTCCAAGACAAAAGACATCACACCTTTTCAATCACCTTCTTTATACTTTTTAACTTCGCATACTCACTTATTCTGTCCTCCACAAAATCCACCGGTATGTTTTATCAGCGTCACCCATCAGCCACTCTTCGCATATTCGCACGGCGCTCGTATTTATACTTCTCATATGCATTGACCATTGTGTACAAACAAGCTCGTTCTCATCTCACCATTATTCTCGTATCACGACAACCTGACATGCCTATACTATTACTTCTACACACACAAAAAATAATTAGACACCCATTCAACATTCTAGCTATTACTCACTACAGCCTAAGCGTGTCGATCACTTCTACACACATTGACACAAGATATACCAAACACCTCGTACATGCATGCGCTACTACTACCAATCGCCTGACATCGTTCTATCCATGTACTCCACTTAGTCGGCGTCTCAAAACCTCACTCCTGCTTCACTCACCGCGACTAACACATGTTTGTCTACACCTATACTCACGCACGGACAACCCATAACCAGACGAATTACTTCAATACTCAACATGACTCTCACAATTCGACTGCTTTCTTACTCCATTCTCAATCATCATAATCCCACTACTCTCCGTCCTACTTAATTCTCCACGTCAAACCACTCCGACAGTCAACTACTCACTCACTTTATCTTAACCTCCTCATCACTTCATAATACTTCTTCACGCTATTTTCAGGCTATAACATCCGCACTACCCAATCGTCATCACTATTCTATGACTACTTTATACCCCAAGACAACCTATACAATACATCAGTTCTCGACATCACACATCAGTTGCAGTGATTCTCCACCGTTTTCCACTTTAATCCTCTCCACAGCAACACAACATTTGAGCTGGTATAAGTCTCATCATACTTGAATTACCCCAAGCCCAGTTACAAAATGCTCACATCTGCTCGTATCGGTTAGTTAAATATAACCATCGTCTTATCGATTTCATGAGACTTCTAGCTTTGTCCAGCGACTCTTCAGCTGTTTGCTGTTTTTGTGTTCTACTTTCTACTAGGCAAACATCTTTCTTTTTGAAAGTCTCTCTCTCTCTCTCTCTCTCTCTCTCTCTCTCTCTCTCTCTCTCTCTCTCTCTCTCTCTCTCTCTTGGTATTCGTCTCCTAGCCTTCGCTACTTTTCTGTCATATCTACTGGTATCTTGTTCCAAAGAGTCACCAAAATCCGCAAGGTCTTAAAGTTCTGATTGTAGAGACGACTCAAATTCTTCAGTTCCACACCCATATATGCACAATTTTTTTTCATTTCTAGTCCTAACACTCTTTCTAATTTTCTTTCTGCTGTGTTTTGTCTTGGGTTGTCTAACCTCTGTACCAGTGTCTCTCTTTGTAACCTTCAAGTAAGTTGGATTTGATTGAGTTTCTACCAACTCAGTTTGACTTCCCTTCGTTATCTTGCTGGTTGGTTGTACCTGGACTTTCTTTTCTACTGTATCAACCTGTGTCTGTGTGTTCCGTTCTACCACTTCAATCACCTGCGTCTGAGTCTCTTGGTCTATTTTCTTTACTAATACCGTCGTCTTCGTTTCCTGTCTAACAGTCTCATTCGCAACCACCTTAGGAGCAGTTGAATTTCTACTTATGTGTTCTACTCTGTTTATCGACCCTGACTTCAAATACTGTCTCCGTCTTTGCTCAAACCAATCGTCACGTTTTTTTTCCTAGCAGTCACACTATTAGAAGGCCAGCTCCGTTGTTTACTGGAAAGGTCTCTCTCAGACCCATCTCTGTATCTTCGTCTATTATAACCACTTCTGAGCTTAGTCACATCTGGCTCAACGTAACTGTCTCTATATACCACGTTATGTTGTCTTCTGTTTTCATTAGATACTGTCTGTCTCCTATTATTCTTTACTATTTCATTGCACTCTACCTTAAATCTATAAGGCTCTTGTCTAGTCGTTCTTCTCCTTAACCCTTCTACAAAATGCTGTACTTCACCGACCGCTACCTGCAATTCTTCTAGCCATATGGACACCTTTTTCAATTTTTGGCTCAAAACTTTCATGTTCTCTGCTACGTGTTGTCTTAATAAAATAATAATTAATATAACTAATAAAATCTAATTAAATCTACTTTTAATGATATATCTAAACTAAATTTGCACGATTTGTCTTCAGCAAGTGCAGTTATAATGTATACAATACATAACGGAATAATTAAAACCATCATCCTGTAACCACAAAGGCTTGTCTATTCACAGCCAGTACTTGCTCGACTGAGAGGTCTCATCCGTGTTATCTTGTGTTGCCATGATATCGTCCTTGCCCAAATCTAATAAGGTCGATCTAATCAATGAACAAAAATTATTACACAATTATAATAATTGTCCTAAAATCAATAATCCATACCGTTCTTTTTATGTAATCATATAAGGATACTTGAAGCTGTAATTTCTTAGATTTCCCCAAACGACGACCTTATCTTCTAGTTGTCCTGTCGGTTTTTGGATCCCCGGAAAGCAATCTCTGGTGGTTACCTCAATCCTCAGACATCTCAGGCTTCTCTAGCGCGAGGAGTACTTCCACTTCACCCATGGTTGGGCACATCTGAACGGTGGCTTCTTTTCACCCGACAAAGGGCACTTCTGGACGACTTGAAACGGCTTAAGAGAAATGAAGCGATTACGATAGGTTCTCTTCTTCAGCAGGACGGCAACCAACTTTGCCCACCTGCGTCCAAAAAGACCAAAGCAAGTAAATCGCATTCTTCATGACATCTCGATAATCTGTAGTTTTCAAGTTGGTTGCGGCTGTTTTAATTTTGAGAGTTGAAAAATTTCTTAAATGTTGGACAGTTCCAGTAAGTAAGTGACCTTCAGACAAGCAAGGTCAATCAACGGCTGCGTTAACGGCAGGTTAAAATTCACAGCATAGTTACGACAATCAGGTCACTCCAGGTGGTCATGATGACAAACAGCCTAGGATACTGACAAACATCTTACAATGGTAGCTCCATCTAGTAATTCTAATATGTATGGCGGCTCCAATCAACTAGCCGGAAAATGCTTCGTGATGGTTCTATTATAAGTTGGAAACTTCAACAAGGTGGTCTAGTCTGGATCTTTTGATTATCGATTCAAAATTCACTCAATAAGCTCATACCTTGTTGTCGCAGCAAGCCGAGAAAAAGGTGTTCACTAAAGGTTCTCCGTTGTGCTGCATCATTTGTTAGTACTTCTGCATTGTGTCCGCGACATCTAAGTCCAAGATCCTGGTTAAGCGGCAACAATTTTACTCTATAACAGAGTAAACGGTTAGAATGATGTAATTAAGCTGAGTCTCGATCGTAATTTCAAAAGGGTTTATTTAACGAAATAAGTCCAAATGTATAAAACAGGTTACATGATGATTTCAGAATATACTCGATGTTGACATGTTCAGATCCAGGCTGTAACTAACTTCTCCAAGCACTGCGTCACGGCTTGAGCGTACTTCCCTACGTCTTCCTAGGATGCTCAACCGTGCCCAGTCCTTGCACATCATCCCCTCCAAATCTATTAACAGAGATGGTACTCTGTTACATTATCCTCACGTGGAATATATGGCTTCAACATATTTTTTATATGAACAATCTTATGTTTGCCATTCACATCAATACGATAATCTACATCGCTAATTTTCTTAATTACCTTAAATGGACCTTGCCATGAAGTAACAAGACAATCTCGAGGATCAGGTAACAATAACCAAACCTCTTCTTCTTCTTTCAAGACTATTGTCTTGGCGTTCCTATTACCATACTGTCTGTATCTTTCTCCAGCTTTATCCAGTGCAGATTTTGCAATCTGACAAGCTGTGATAATTTTGTCTCTTAATTGTGTCACGATTTCATATGCATCTCTTTTTGGATGATCATATGTTTTATTTGTGAGTAAGTCATTATATATTAATAATGGACCTCGTGGATTTGCTCCATATACCAACTCGAATGGAGAAAACCCTGTACTAAATTGTGGTACCTCTCGGTATGCAAATAGTACCGCTGGTAATAAAATATCCCAATCTTTGGGTCTTTCCGCAGCAACTTTCGCCAGAGTTCATTTAAGAACTCCGTTGTAGTTCTCATTCACACCATTTGTCATTGGGTGCCAAGGTGAACTAAGCACCCGGGAATCCCAAGTATCTTCATTGCCTCTTGAATAGCCGTTGATATAAACTGACTACCTCTATCTGATAATATGCAGCTAGGAAATCCTATTCTGCTAAAAATTATCAACAATGAATTTAGAATGGATCTACTCGTGATACACTTTAAAGGAATAGCCTCTGGCCAACAAGTACAAAGATCAATCATAGTTAATAAGAATCTATTGCCTCGATCAGTAGTTGTATTTAGCGGACCCACAATATCTATAGCTATTTTCTGAAATGGTCGTGATGCCAAATCAGTTTTCTGAACATGTGCTTTGGGATGTTTGCCTTTTTGTGTGGTCATCTGACATAATGTACATGAACGTACATGTGTGGTAATGTCTTTGTTATATCCAGGCCAATAGAACTGCATTAGCAATCTATTAGTGGTTTTAGCAATCCCCATATGACCAGCAAATGGAGAATCATGTGCTAATTTTAATGCTTCAGTACGATATTTCGATGAGAGTACTGTCTGAAAATAACGTGATGTACATCTATCATATCGTCTCGATAAAATATTATTGTCTAGGAAATATTTCCAATTACCCCTTTTACCTTGTTTTATTGGTTCACTCAGTTTCTTAAAACAAGATTTTAGAGTCGGATCCTGTTTCTGATCTTCTGGTAAATCAGTCACTAGTCTAATATTATTTTCTAATTTGTCACTGTCTTTATCCCTTTTGTCTTGAGCTCTTGTAATTGCGTTAGCTCTCATATGCTCAATCTCCCATTGCTTTCCTTCATCATGCATTAACTGTTTCGCATCTGGTATGTTACCAATCAGTAATCCGGCACATGGATTTGGTAATACCGCTGCATTTATTGTGCCTTCGTAATATGGTGACATAACTGTAATCGTGGCAATCTTGTATCTCTCTATTGTGCCACCGAATGTTCTGCACTCTACAGTTTCGCCTGTATAATCTTCTTCTTTTATGAGCTTTCGATCTACTCCAACAATCGAAGCTCCAGAATCCCGAATGCAAGTAGCGGATTCACCATTTACCCATGCTTGATGTACTTTTAGTTTGCCATTTTGTATGCTAACGGCATTAGCTTCATGAATTGTTTCTATACATTCATTACTAATACTGTCAGTTATGCTCTTATCTGACTTATTAGTCTGCTCATCATACCGTTGTATGATAGCTGCGTGTGTCTCTTCTAAATCGTCTGAGTCACTACTGGAGTATATGTATGCTGTACTCGCTTCCTTCCAGGAATTTCTCATCGGACAAGACCTACTAGTGTGTCCGTACGCCATACATGAGAAACATTTAATGCTTCTTTTAAAAGAGTCATACTTACTTCTCTTCTTAACAATAATGTCCTTCAGATATGCGGTATAACCTGGATTTTTATCACACATCTCTAAATTTCCATGCGATAATCTACAATACTGACATCTGTTGAATTGGCCTTTCCTTGGTCTATCACCGTCTCTATTGTAAGGACTATTTCTATTGCCACCACTACTAAACTTTCTAAACTTACCGTTTCCTCTTTGGAATTTTGCACTTGCTCCTATTACTAATTCAGGTTGAGTACAGTTGGCAAACACGTCTCTATGTGCATTAAAGTAAGACTCACCTTTAGCTTCCATCTCACTTAAACTCTTACATGTATTTTCCATAAGAAATACTGCCATAGGTTCTGGTATCGTAGATAACAGTCTATCTCTGATAATTAAGTCTCTAACTTTTTCATAATTAGCATTAATATCAGCAGCCTTACACCACTTGTCAAAGCTAGAAGACATTTCGGAAGCAAAATCAAGGAACGTTTGGTTCGATTTCGGGGTAAGTGTTTTAAACTTAATACGTAACCCCGATTCGTCCAACGAAAAATGTGAAAGAACACGCTCGCAAATATATTTGTAGTTTGTACGCAAATCCTCAGGAATTAACTCTATCACTTTCAACGGCTCTAACGCGAGGTGACGGTGAAATAAAATCGGTACGTCCTTCTCCGGTACCTTGTAATACTTTACGAGCACATCAAAATTAGTTATCCATGAACTAACTCAATCACCTTGTTGAAAATTCCGGAATAAACCTTGGTACTTTTTCACAGGATCGTTCTGTTTAGCCAGCATTTTCTCTCGTTCGATTTCAGCTCCACGTTCCATCTCAAGCGTCTTGACCCTTAGGTTACCTTCAACCTCCTTGTCATTCCAGAGTGTTTCTGTAGCAAGTCTCTCCCTATCAAAAGCCAATTGTTTCTCTTTAAGTTCTGCTTCAGCAGCCATTTGCTTTATCTTCAATTCCGCTTCTGCAGCCATCTGTTTCTCCTTTATTTGCATCTCTATCATTAACTTCTCTTTTTCCGCATTTAATTCTTTTTCTCTAGACTCCATTCGTTCGTGTTCCAAAATTATTTCATTTTGTCTGATCGCCATTTCTTTTTCTTTCAATTCTCTCTCAAGTTGTTTAGCTTGCTTTTCTGATGCCAGTCTTTCCTGTCGTTCCTCCTTCTCACGTGAAGCCTGCAGTTGTCTAGCTTCCTTCTCTGCTGCAAGTTGAAGTTGTCGATCCTCCTTGTCACGCTTCTGTTGCTCACTTGCCCAATTTCGAAGTTCTGCACCGGTTAAACCAGTCTTCTCACCCAACTCGATGAAATGTTGCAGTGTCGACATCTTGTCCTAATGTTCTACCTGTAAAATGAGCTATCTGGCTGAAATAAATATGGACGTAGGCAAAAGAAGAAAAGAATCGACAAAATCATAATATTGTCTTAGATCACTATCACTCAGATAGTAAGGTAAATAATGTATCACAATTGAGTAAATATAACTCAATTAAATTTGTAGTGTCAATTTGAACACCACAAAAAAATCAATCAAATATCTCTATAATGAACGAAATAAATATACTAGAGAAATAAATATGAATAAATATATCCAATATACAATATATATGCAACGCAAGACAACTAACAATCATAAAAGACGAATGACGAGTGACGCGAATACATATTACTGTTTACAAACAATAAAAAAAATTTTTATCCACATTTTTGACGGGTAACGCACATACTATACTACTACAGTTATGACAAGACAATAGTATTGTGGTGACACCCGCAAGATCAAAACAAAAATTTAATTCGTAATGACCTGGCGAGTATCAACACCCAAATCACTTCATGAACCAATCAAGTAATCTCAATTAGCTCATCAAGGCCCTTCCAACCACCCACCAAATAAAATAAATAGCCTTATTATGAGTCAACATAACATCAATCAACAATGAACAATTTACTGGCCTGTTTCCGGCTCTCGTGTGTATAGATACAATAAGCTCTCTATGTTGTCCAAGATATACTAAAGGAAGTAGCTGTATATCCTAAGTAACTTGCTCCTTTCTTTGACGAGAGTACAATTAACTTGTACTCAAACCCTAACCCACGCGGTTCGTGACCAACCCATGTGATACGTGATTGGCTTGGGTATGTTCGACGAAGCTTGAGTTAGTAGCCTTATTATTTTCGGCTGAATGCTGTGGGTAATGGAATGCTTGATGCCCACAATGAAGTATAATTACTTAGTACAACAATGTCAATCCGTGTAGCGCTCTGACGTGAATGTGTAGTGTCCTAGTACCCTGTCATGGAGTCGTGTGCAGATGTTGTAATGTTCGACATTCCGTGTAGAAACTTCGTATGCTTTGAGGTTGCGATAGAGGTATCAATCCACCATAATGAAATGGTATCGTGAGAAGATTAGATGCAATAAGTCTCGATAATAAGTGTGTACCGTCCCACTGAATGTTTCATTTATCTTTCCTTCAGACCCTTGGTGGAGGGAAGTGTAGGTAATCCCGACAATGTATAATGTACATCCATAGTAACATCCTACCTCACGTTCGTGTATAGATAAATGTAAAATAGTTAGTCTCTATAATGTCCCCAGAAGAATAATGAATATTCCTTGTGCCGATAGTGTAAATTTGACAGAGTGTCGGCAGCCAATAATATTATGAAGGTATCATTCTTCTCGCCAAGTGCATCTTGATTGTGTGGTATATTACTGTTCAAGAGTTGTGCAGTGTGCTGTGTCAACTGCTTGTCTAATCTGTGTCAATTATGTCTAATTCCAAGACATATCTAGTTTCGTCCTGGGTACAAATTTTTTACTATCAAGTGTAGTATGTCTCCTGATAGCGGACATCAAAACTGATAATGTGTTCCATTGTCATACAGATATGTGGAATAGCACAGGTTTAATCTTTTAACTTGTGTGTGGCAAATGACATCCACTTAATATCGACACATAATAAATATTTGCAGTCTGTAACTGACGTTTACACGAGCTGCAATTTCGGCTTCCGCTGAGTTTAGGACGGTGCGCGTCGTTTCTATTAGTCGTACACTTCAACTTGACGTGCAACTATTTATCTTTACAGCGACAGACATTCCCTTTTTATAAATAACTCGGAAGATTAAGATAATATCTTACTTTCCGTGCAAACGATAACCTGCAATGTAAAATGTATTGTTTTTCTGGCAGTGTAATGAAGCTTACACTAACTCAGCCGCCATGTTGTCGCATTGTGTGTACTCCTGATGCCACATCGTGCCAAGGAATTTATCATCGTGACGTGCATTCTTCATATGTTTATTTCTCATATGGGGGGAATCAATCGTCGCTTGTTTACATTAAAGCATCGTTTCCTCGGATCGAAGTCCCCACATGTTTCAAAGTCATTACAACCGCCAAAGCATTAGAACTCAAACTAGAGAACAGTATGTAATAAAGTCGCTCACCTTGAAGACACTGTTTCAATTCGAGATAAATCCTTTTATTTCAGATTACATCTCCTTTTCAGAACATCGATATATAACACTGTTGTAAAATGCAACGGGCCCCTGACACGGGGACGGGACGTTACATGTCAATACAAACCAAGCTGTTTATATCTTGTCTGGAATTGCTCAGTCTCTCAAGGACTATCGCAAATCATTACAAAAAACCTCGTCGTGTATGATTTATGTCCCGGTCCGCATGGTACGAATGCTATATAAACAGGCGATCTCCGCTTCTAGTAAATATGCCTCGCCTAGACGATCAAGTCCTTTTTAAATACGGAGCTCAAAGGAAACACACCGCTGACTTCATGTCGTTTTCCGAAGTGACCTTCCGTTGCTGTCCTAACGATGCCTACGTCAGTCTTAGTTCCCGGTGGTCAAGTCATTCTAATGTTAGACTGGGAATCTCCTAATTCCTATTAGATGGTGCGTGTGAGCGTGACCACTATGTGGCAGAAACCTTGTTGAATTTCACGCTGCTTACCTGATGTTGAGTATCTGAAACTGAAGAAATTTGCTGCTGGTATGGCATCAGTGTTTGGAACAACTTATATTTGCGAGCAAACATTTTCAAAAAGGAAGTATGTAAAGTCAACACATCGAACGAGATTGACTTATGAACATTTGAAAGCAATTCACTTGATTGGATGCAGCAATTCCAAACTACACATTGATGATATCTTGAAAGCCAAACGTCAGTTTAACAAATTTCACTAACCTTTTTTTTTTGCTGCTTAGTTTGTGCGATTCGGATATGGGCATACTAGGTCTGATGTGCCTATCTTTTTGCTAACGTCGCCTTCATTGATAACTTTTTAAAAGTAAATAAATATGTTGGTTGTCTTCGTGTGTGTGCGTGCGTGCGTGCGCGTGATCGCGCGCGCGTGTGTGTGTGTGTGTGTGTGTGTGTGTGTGTGTGTGTGTGTGTGTGTGTGTGTGTGTGTGTAAGAAACTTAACGTTTAATAGCCATCTATGCCTGCTTGCACGTATTTTCGCTCTGGCGAAAGATCGTGCAAGTCTCGGCATTTTGGCACAAAACAAAAAGTGTCATGTTAATTTACAACTCACTAGAGCAGGGGTGTCAAACTCAATCACTCAGCGGGCCAAAACTCAAATCATACGTAAGGTTGCGGGCCGAACAGGATAAACATACAATAAGCCAAAAATTAAACCCTTTTTTATGTTCTACATTTTAACATTAATACAAATTAAAACAGAAAAAAGCGCTGCTCAGTGTCAATCGTGTCATTACTTTCATCGACAGCAAGGGAGAATGCAACATAGTCTTCGCCTTTTTCGATCAGCTGTGCTTTCACATCGGTGACCATCTCACAAACCCGATTAACAACCATTTTTCTCCTAATGCCAACCTTTGCAAACATCTGCTTTCTGTCTGAACACATGACGTCACACACTTTCACCATGCAGCGCATCAGAAGATCTCCTTCTTTAAACGGTCTGCCTGATTTTGCGATCTCCACCGTCACAATAAAACTTGCTTTCACAGCAGCTTCATTTCGTGATATTGCTTTGGTGAAAAGCATCTGCTGGGATGTTAGATTCCTCTTCAATTCCTCTACCTTCTGTAGCTTCTGCTTCAGGCGGTTTCACTTGTCTTGATGTTTAGTCTCGTAGTGCCGTCTTAGATTATAATCTTTGATCACAGCCACATTATTTCCACAAATTAGACACAGGTTTACCGCCAATATCAGTAAGCATATACTCAGCCCCCCCCCCCCCCCCCGCGGCATTAAAAGGCTCTTTTTTGTTTCAGAATCAACTGTTCTCTTGGTCACTGTAAAAAAAGATTGTGCATTTACTGACAGACGTTTGATTGATATCAGGTTAGACGTAGCGGGGAAATGTGATGTAATATCCGGGTACTACACTACTATCATTTCTTTTGCGCCAATTCAAAACGATCAAGTGAACGTTGCTAGGTCACTATAACGACGACCATCCACTCACCACACAACATTTAATTTCGCTTATTCTGATCGAAGCGAGAATGCTCCCAGCAATGCAAGGAATTTGATTTGCACTTTATATCGTGGCCATTAAAAAATAATTTTGTTTAAAATTCTCTCTTGGGCAGAATATATTTGTACGGCGGTTGAGACCTCTCGGGCTTGATATGATTGAACGCCGGGCCTGATGTGGCCCGCGGGCCTTGAGTTTGACACATGTGCACTAGAGCGTCACCATGTAATTTGATATGGGCCATCAACACCAAACATGTGATTCTTCACCTCTGTATCTATGTGACCCAGATAGGGAAGCCATATTTTAATGGAAATGATAAGTTAAAGGTTATTGCCGAAGTTCATGGCAATCAAAGTACTGCTATCTCCAGAAAGCGCGTGATAGATCAAGATAAAATGTGTGTGTGCGAGAGCGAGCGAGAGAGAGAGAGAGAGAGAGAGAGAGGGGGGGGGGGAGAGGGAGAGGGAGAGGGAGAGAGAGAGATGGACAGGTGTAACATGCATTCCGCTTGTGGAGGTGGAAATAAAGCATATGCAAGGAATGTGTGTGTACATGCACTTTGCCATAAATATCATTATCATAAAAGTATATGTATGTATTTTTTTTATTCACACATATGACACTTAACAATAACAAACGGAAACGCTCTGTGATATACACAAACAAAAGAAACACATTACACCTAGTAAATATACTGTAACAAGACCCCCCCCCCCCCCCCCCCGGGCTTGGATAGGATTGTTACTATAGTTAATATCCCCAGCCTTTGCTCCGACCACCCCAATAGGACTTTACATCTACAAGGCCCCAAACAAGCCGGGACAACTGACCTTTCCCTCCCCTCTTATGGATTACTACCCACAGGGGGCTCTTACAAGACAACAGTCATACTAATACGCAAAGCCATGGCTAACAAAGCAAAATTTAATTTCTAAATACGTCAACTGTAACTCAGAGAAGGATGGCTGAAAGCCTGGATAGAAGACAATATGTTCATGAGAAGATCTCCTGATGATCCGTCTTCATCACAGAGCATGTGACTTCAGTTCGTGAGGCTGTCCCGTCGTAGTTAACGACTCACCCGAGAAACCTCCAGTGTAAAGGAACTCCAAGGCGTAGACCCTTCCAAAGTCTTCTCCTCCCACTGTGAACAAGATCTCGGGCTGGTCAGGCGTAGGACTAATGCCTCACAGACACTTCACCAACAATTGAGGATCATCCCTCGATGAATTACGAAATAACAAGTTCCACTCCGCTGATGACGTCTGGGTCGACCCTAGAATTCCAGCTGTCCCCAACTGAAGAAAAGTACTAGAGCACAATACACGAATGTATAAGAGCCTGGTTGCTCTTCTGTCTCGCAAGTTACTGTGAAACACTTATCTGCAACCAATAACCGGAGCACTGGCTCCATAATACCACAATGTCACAATTTCATGACTCAACAAGTGAATGTTAGAACTGAACATATTCTCATGTAGCTATCTTACACAGTTCGGTAGGTAGTAACTACCTTCACAGTTCACCAAGTCTGTCCATCAACTCAGTTCGGTAGGTATTAACTACCTGCACAGTTCACCAGAATATTAAATCCCTTCTGTCGGTCACATGACCTAGTTCATGGTTTCAATAAGGATCACCATTGTAGATTCACACCTTCGTGAAGTGAAATTAGACAAGGTGTCCCATGACGACCCAGCCGGGACGAAAACATAATAAACTGGCCATGGTCATGACTGGTAAACACTATTTTCAACACCTGAAATTCATGGCCTTGAAAGTATCAAGGTCCTCACTTAGTTTGAACTGTCCCGATATCTTACTGGCTGGACCCAATAGACGCTTTAGTCTTTGACCCTACCTGGATCAGGTGACTAACTTCGTCGGACTCGTTGCAGTGGTCTTAGCATAGACCTACCGGCTGATCTCAATTCAGTTGACTCTCACGTGTTGATGTAGGCAGATTCAGAAGACTGCTCCCAGTAATGCCTCAAACCTCATCTTGATTGGCACTGGAACGAGCAAGTCCCGTCGAGTTTATGGTTGAACTCGTGAATCTCCATTGGATGTAACCTATAACAGATCCTGAAACATGGAGGGGTTGGTGTGTGTACTCAACTACACCAAGGACTACACTGCATCTCCACATTAACACATGCCTCTCAGTAATATATATAATACAATATATATAAGAGATCATCAACATCATCGATCCACTCTTAAATACAATGTATAGGCAGGAGGCTGCAAGAGAAAGCAATAATACACAAGTGTAAGTCAAGTAACTCGTCTGGAAAACAGATAGCCCGATAGCACCAGAGTAGACTGTATGACTCTGTCAAAGTATCCTTCGCCTGGTACTAATCCACTCATGTTTCTCCACCATCCATCAACCAGAAAATACACCTACTTCTCTTTCAGTGTAGTGGTTACATTATTTAGGAGGTGCCCAGCCGGACATCTCCTCACCTACCTAACTCAACAATTAATCAATCACTTCACCCAATGAATCATTAATTAAACCTAACTCATTAATGACTACACAACATTAATAAATTATCTACATCACAATTCATTAAGGTAGCATTAATAAATTATAAACTAGGTATTGTTAAACTTAATTAACAAACTCATAACACAGCAACAGCTTCTGTTCTGGGATCTCCGGCCTAGAACAACATTTGACCTTTATTATTTGACCTTCATCCATGACGGTCAAGTCTGTGCAGGTCTAGCACAGATATGGTGGCCATCCACCGAAAACACTTTCCCACAGCTGCTGTGGGCCCAGCGCATCTTGGTCCGTGGCGAATTAGGCCACGTCATCCATTTTAGAGTGGCTTCCAGCCCTTCATCTCCTAAATCTCCAGTCCCCCCAATCTTGTCCAATTACCACAGAGGATACTACTACTTCCTCAATGCAGTGAATAAGTTACTCCGTTAACAGAGTCGGGTTTCTTTAAGAGGATAATAATAGAGACAGACCAGGTTCTGTACATAGTTCGGATCTAATAGACGCAACGGCCTCGATTACAGAGTGCCGCATCGCTCTCGGTCGGGTATGTTAATTCCACCTTCGGTTAAGCACGATCGCTTTGGGTCGGACATGCAACATAACGGTCGGTCGGACAGGCCTAATAACCAGTCGGTTGGCTAGACATACGCACGATTGGACACGCATGGTCACTCTGGCGGACGGGCATGTAAACAATCAGTGACATCAGGCATCATAAATACTTT
The DNA here is from genome assembly GCA_963921405.1 of Cepaea hortensis. Classification (NCBI taxonomy): domain Eukaryota; kingdom Metazoa; phylum Mollusca; class Gastropoda; order Stylommatophora; family Helicidae; genus Cepaea; species Cepaea hortensis. The sequence continues at coordinate 31,786,357 of OY992882.1, read as the reverse complement.
CTATCCATATATAAAGCATTTCTGTCTATGTGGAATAGCACTGGCTTCTTCACACAGCAAGTACTTACCTGCACATCCCAATGAAATAACACCACCTTGTTTCCCGGAATAATAACCACCACTGATATAAGACATAAGTTACAAAAATCAAATCAAATCAAATCAACTTTATTAGGGTCACAAATTGGGCGCGCAGGCCCGTCTTACATTCGGCCCTTCCAATCACTCGTCTTTCGTTCATCAAGAGTATTATACATTTACATAGGAAGAAAAATAAACATTGTGAAATGAATGTTGTAAACATAAGCAAGGCTAATAACCATGTTATGAAGCCCATCTCCCACCTATCCATACATCACCCCCACCTACCCACACACACGCAAACCAAGGGACACATACACACCCCCACCTACCGACACACACGCACACCAGGGACACATATATATCCCACCAACCTATCCATCCCCCTCCCGCACATCCCCCTCCCGCACATCCCCCACCCACACACACTGCCCTCACCTGATCCCCCAACCAAAATACACTCGCCACCCACAAACATTCCCCCACCAACCCACACATTCCACGCCCATCCACATACACATCCTACCCCACACATCCTCTCCCCACCCACACCTCAAACCACCCATCCCCCAGCCACATCTCCATCGACAACATATTCCCCACCCATGCACACAATCCCCCACCAACCCACATCCACATCCCAAAACCATACACACACATCCCCACCAACTGACATGTCCCTACCCCCCCCCCCCCCCCCACACACACACACACATCTCCCTAACAACCCATACATCCCCAATCCACTCACACACATCCCACCACCCACACATACAACTTCCACCCACCCACACATGCCTTAACCTAATCCCCCACCACACAATCCCCCACCCGCACATCACATACACCCCCTACCACGGACTATTCCCAACCCACGCACCACACACACACATATCCCTTACCAACACATCCCCACTTACACACATATCGCCCACCCAGATACCACACAATATTCCCACCCACACCCACACAGATACCCTTACCCATCCACCCCACATACCCCCACTCACACACCACAAAAATCCCCCACACACACACACAAACCTCACCCACACAATATCCCCAACCAACACACCACACACCTCTCACCACCCACACACGCATTCCCTACCCGTCCACCAACACACACTCACTCACGCATACATCCTCCACTACGCACCCACACACCCCCACCCACCCACCTCCAACCAAACATCTATCGATCACAATACCCCTACCCCCACACACATCCTCCACCCACTCACACATCCCACCCCGACACATACAACTCCCTTACCCACCTACACATCCCTAAGCCATTCACACACCCCCATCCACACATTCCCCATCCACACACACACATCTCCCACCCACACTCCCCCACATACTTCCCCCAACCACCACAATCCCCTACTCACCCACACATATACCCCACCCATACGCACATTTCCCGCACCCATCACGCACATCCCCCACACCACACACTATCCTCCACCCATACCACCACAAACATACCCTCCGCCCACACATCATTCACACATCCCCCACCAACACACCGCACACATATCTCAAACCCACACACCATACACTTCTCCCCACCCGCCCTTGCATCCCCAATCCACCCAACACAATCCCCTACCCACACAACCCCGCCTCCCACACATACTTCCTCAAACCATCCACACATCTCCACCCACATAAACACACATCTCCTGCATCCGTCCCATACACATATCCTCCACCCATACACACATCCCCCACACCCATTCCAACACCCCTACTTTCACCCCCACACATCCATCCAACACCCACAAATACCACTACCCACCAAAACCCACACACCCCAACCCATCCAAACGCATACCCCCATCCACACACCCCCCACCCACACATATCTCCACACTCACACACATCCTCCACATACACTCACACTTCCTCACATCTAGACACATACAAAGTGTCTCACGTTAGTATTGAAACTAGTATGAACAAACTCCCACACTTTACTCACACACATGCACAGACACTTGTCATGAGCAGTCTCATAAAAATGTTAAACATGGAGAAAAATGTGTACATAAAATGTATGTGACGTAAAAATAGTGATGCTCTCTCTCTCTCTCTCTCTCTCTCTCTCTCTCTCTCTCTCTCTCTCTCTCTCTCTCTCTCTCTCTCTCTCTGTCTCTCACACACACACACACATTCACTCTTCCGCTCATTCACATTCATTCACTCTCACGCATTCACTCTCCCGCTCATTCACTCTCCCGTTCACTCATTCACTCTCCCGCTCACTCATTCACTCTCCCGCTCACTCATTCACTCTCACGCTCACTCGTTCTGTATCTTATTCACACTCACTGACTCTCTCACTCAAACTACAGTAATGAACATGAGTTTATATTATGCATGATAAAATCAAATGGTATTTAACTGATAATATGACAGATGAGAATACACAAACATATGGATTCGCGTGTTACATAACATGCGTGTTACATGACATGCATCTGCTCAGCTCTCTCTCTCTCTCTCTCTCTCTCTCTCTCTCTGTGTGTATTCTTTCATATACACACACTCACACGCATGCGCACGCTCACACATACACACACACACACACACAAACACATCAACTCTCCCACTGTCTCACTCTCTAACACACAATCCTTCACACACACACACACACACACTCACTCTCTCAATCACACTCTCTCACACATACACATACACATGAACGCATGCACATGAACGCATGCACGCACGCATACACTCCCTCACGCACTCTCCCACATACACGTACGAATGCATGCACTGACACATTCCCCCACCATTTCTCGCTCAATCACTCTCTCCACACACACGCATGCACGTGCGCACACACGCATTCACTCTCTCCCTCTCTCTGACACCCACTTTCTCTCTCTCTCTCTCTCTCTCTCTCTCTCTCTCTCTCTCTCTCTCTCTCTCCAATCCTATTCTAGCTATGCAAATGACACATCAATAATAATAAGCAATAACTCATCACTATTAAATGATTCTAGCATCACAATGTAACGAATGTCAAAATTCCTTACAGCCCTGAGCATGTAATCACTAAACCAGATAGTTAACGCATCTGTTACACAGTTGGTAAATTACCCGAACATACTTACACATAGCAGTGAAAACAGCAACGTTCATGTCACTAACAATGCATATAATTTGTACTCTTAACATCTGTAAATTCTATCAGATATATAAACATCGGATTTACACAACTTATCAGATGGAACACACCTATACAGGCCTAATGTTTATACACGCTCACCACAGTTGGCGTTACCGGACGCGTCTGACCAACACATTACCTAGCCGATCAATAAGAGCTAATTAAATATGCAGGCAGGCGACGGTCAATTTTTGCTTTCCGCGGAGATTATTTCGGTAGGCGATATTTAATGACAACGGCTGATACATAAAGTAATTCCACATTACCTGTGATCTTAGAGTCACAACATTTCACTGCAGGTGTCCGCTTTAGCTGCGGTAAACGACATCTCTTTAAGCAGTGAGTTACTGCAGACTTCCCTGACGAAATTCTGCTGGCGACTGACGTTGGATAGCTAAGTGCGCAGTCACAATTACCTCGTCGGGTCCCGAAAGTCCCAAGGATGATGGAGAAATAAAAAAAAAACCGTGGGTCCAGAGCAATTGTGAGTCCAACGTGACAACAAACACGTACGAACTGGGCTGGGGATATTCTAGCATCTTCTAAAAGTCACCAGAAGTGTGACGTCACGGACTATTTTTCACCGGGGAATTCCCTAGTTATGATCACCATATCAAGGGAGACTAACCCGTCTTATGTGATCAAAGGGAAATAATACAGAGGACAGACTGTATCTAGTCCCGTTTCGTCACATATACCTTGCTTTGTATGAAATAAACTTTTGAAAAAAAAATTACAATCGCTTCTCGGTCTGTTGGCTAAGATCAAAGTGTAGTACTCAGTACTGCACTTGGTCTGGCCAGGGGTCGAGATGATCACTCAAACCTCACAACTCCTCACAGAAGCTGTGGGCCTGGTGGGTCACTGTTGCCAAGTGCCCACAATAGAACCATGGGGACGCAGGGGCCTCAGAGTGTCGCTCTATCCTCTCGAGGAGCCGTTAGCCCTTAAAAACAAAACAAAAAATGTTACTGAAGATTTCCGTGGAGAGGAGCAATAAAATGAGTCTAAAGACTATTTTTCGAACCCTACTCTGTAGGTTATTCCTTCCATCATCCATCATGTGCCATGCCGATAAGCGTGGGCGGTCATGTTTTGTCATCTCACTCGATCACCAGAGTCGTGGATTAGCTCCGTGTTCCTGTCTCGATCATGCTACGTGGCAAAGCCATCCAGGTATTTATTTCTCGATCTTCCCCTTGGTCTCTTCCCTTCGATCTTGCCAGTTGTCACCAAGTTCTCCAAGTCATTTCTTCTCATAACATGCCAAAAAATGTTTGACTGTCTACGTCTAATTTCTCTAATCAGTTTACGATCTTCATTTGTTTCTTGAAGGACTTTTTCATTGGTTTTTCTATCTGTCCATGGTATTCTCTGCATTTTCCTCAGAAACCATATTTCCACAGCCATCAGATGTTTTTCAGTTTGACTGCTCTTTGTCCACGCTTCACATCCATACAAAAGTACAGGTTCTATGCAGCACCTCAAAACTCTTTTTCTCGTTTCAATTGAACTTTTTATTGGTCAGTATGTTTTTCATCTTGAAAAAGGCTATATTCGCAATGGCAATTCTTATTCTAATCTCTTCAAGGAATCTCCCATCAGATGTTATGATTGTTCCGAGATAACTGTATCGATAAACTTGCTTAAGAATATGCCCATTTATCGTATATCACATTATGGTCTTTCCTTCTTCCCAGTGACGACCATAATCTGTATCAAAAATTACGATTGGGCTTTAGAGTGCTTTAAAATGCAAATGATTGGGATTCATATCCCGATGTCTGAAAAAAAAAAAAACATTGGCTAAGATCAAAGTGTAGTACCAACGCTTGATCTTGCCAGGGGCCGGGATGATCACCTGTCACACAGGTACTGGGGAACTCATGGGGCGGCTCTGGCCCCCGAGGAAACCACGAGCCTTTCAAAAATAAAATAAAAAAACGTTTATCTGATTTATGTAGACAAACACAAAATTAAAGGAAAGGTCACTTATATTGTTTGTAAATTGTATTCACTTTTAACAAATAGTTCTTCTCTCTCTCTCTCTCTCTCTCTCTCTCTCTCTCTCTCTCTCTCTCTCTCTCTCTCTCTCTCTCTCTCTCTCTCTCTCACGCTCTCTCTCTCTGCCAAATGGTCATTGCTTTCTAACCACCAGCCCCCTCCACCCCTATTTATTTAACATTAATATCTCCTATAGTAATAAATCATACAATTCAACTGCGCATCCGTTTCCCTGGTTATTTAGAGCATATTTAAAACGTCATAATAACATGATTGCTTACTACACTTATTAATAATTATACACAATCCTGATACCGAAGGAGGGCGATGCTCGCAGCGCTCTCCTCAGGCTTGACGACCTGATTCGCTGGTGCAGGATGAGCTTCAAGCCAAAGAAATCGAGAAGCCTGTCGATCATGAAGGGTAAGGCGGCGGAAAGGAGGTTCACGGTTTCGGGACAGGCGATTCCCACAGTGATGGAGTAACCTGTAAAGAGTCTCGGTCGCACTTGCTGTCTGGTTGCAAGGCTGCCCAAACCCAGGGGCGCTTCACATGGCGACATAACAAAGTCGGCCGCCATAGTGGACATGGCAAGGATGAAAGCTAACAGAGGGGAACGGACCGAGGCCGATAGAAATTTCCTTCATCTAAGCAGGGCGCAAAAATGATAAAGCTGACGACATGCCGCTTACTACTGTCTTCGAGGGTGCGAGGGACTGGCAACTGACCGTAGACCTAAAGGACCGTGCCAATCACCCTGAAGTGATCCGAAGGTTTGCTTGCGGCCTGACATTGTGCTTAGCTCCTCGTCAGCCAGGCAGCTAACGATGATAGAGCTGACATCCCGTACGAATCGAATGTGGAGGAACAACACCTGTACAAGACAGAGAAGTACAATGACATGGTCGCGAGTATTAGGCGGGAGGGTTATACCGTCAGGCTGTTCGCCGTCGAGGTAGGTGCGCGAGGTCTTGTCTCCTACTCCGTGTTCGATGTGCTGAAGCGAATGGGCATTAAAGGACGTGCAAGGGTCCGGGCCCAGAAACAACTGGCTGAGGCAACCGAAAAGGCTTCGTGCTCGATATGGAACTGCAGCAACCTAGTTTGGAATAAGTCTCGAAACTAGTATGGTCAGAAGCGGTAACTGCAATACCAACAATTTCTCAACTAAGACCTCGAAATTTACATCGTATCGTGTTAGATCTTTAGCTCTTCCTCCGCGCGTGAAGTCAATCACACATATGTCGGTCGAAGTCCAGCCTCCATAATAATGCAGCGATAATCGACCGTAGGTCGCACCCAGTCCGAGCGCTTTTAACAATGTCTGTCAGTATAACCCACACCTCACAATTTTACAAGATACGCATACTACGTGGTCTAGTCAGTTGCAGACAGAAAAGAGGTGGGTCCGAATGGAAAGGAAGAACCGGCTTCCTAAGAGGGTGCGGCGCCGTGAACGGGGTACGGGGAATGTACACGGCAATGGAACGTATGGAGACAACGGAGGCCGTGGCGGGGATGGAGCTGGCATCCCACGACCACACGTGCCAAGGGGCAGGCACAAGATGCACTGGCTCTCCCCACCGAGGGAGGGTGGGCTTGAGAGTCGACAAGGTAACAGCGAAGGGACAAGCGTAACATCGGGGATAACGAATATGTCCGATCGAACGTCTCCACGGCAGGTGACAGACGTCCGGAGTCATGACCCGGATGGGACCGTCCCCAGAAAGTATAAAGAAATTAATGGTCCGAAATGCTTGGGGAAGGGGGTTTCCTTCTGATGATCGGAAGCCGACTGCCGTGTTTGCTTCGCATAACAGCTACGACTATGTTCAAGCATTCTGCTGAATTAACCAGATAGGTAAAAGAAAAACACTTAGATTAGCAATAAGTAGGGGACATAAACATCTAATATTTTTATAAGGGAGACTACTATCATTAAAAAAAATCAATTGCTTAGCTATAATATTATTAAATAGCTAACTAGAATATCTCATTACTATTTCTGATAATTAAAGCGATCAATTGAAAAATCAAATAATATAACAAAGAGAATAAATTTTTTTATGTTTCGCATAAAATATGTCTTTAATCTTTTCTTACTGACATTTTATAATCAACTTTGAAGTTCCACATTTATTGATTAAATATTAATTGTATATTTTTAATGTATGGGTACTATATTTAGCTAGACATTTTCCCCTCTGTGAGGGGTGGAAAAACATTTTTTTACTGGCCTCTTATGGCCACATACAATTTAAAAGAAATTAACCACACACCTCCCAAACTTTTATAACATTTAGAAAGAAATGGGAAGGTAGAATATTCAGATGTTAGGTATATCTACAAATTGATGGAAAAGACCTTAGACTTGTAAAGAACACATATATTGGAAACAACAAGCTGCCATCAGAATTGATAACGATGTAGGTCAATATCAGCCTATTAAAAGGGGTGTGAGACAGGGATGTGTAATGTCTCCAGATCTTTTTTCCTTGTACAGTGAAAATATATTCAGAAATATAGAAGATATTGAAGGAATCAACATTGGGGGAAGATACATCAGTAACATTATATATGCAGATGGTACAGTCTTGATTGCAGACAATGAACAGAACCTGCAAAATTTAATAGATGCGGTTGTTGCACACAGTGAACATCTAGGGTTAGAACTGAATATTAAGAAGACACAGATTATGGTCGTCAATGGGAAGAAGGAAATACCACAATGTGATATACGAGTAGATGGGCATATTCTTAAATAAGTTAATCGATACTGTTATCTCGGCACAGTCATAACATCTGATGGAAGATGCCATGAAGAGATTAGAACAAGAATTGCCATTGCGAAGGTAGCCTTTTGCAAGATGAAAAACGTACAGACCAATAAAAAGATTTCAATTGAAACGAGAAAAAGAGTGTTGAGGTGCTACATAGAACCTATGCTTTTGTATGGATGTGAAGCGTGGACAATAAGCAGTCATGCTGAAAAACAGTTGATGGCTGTGGAAATGTGGTTTCTGAGGAAAATGGAAAGAATACCATGGACGGTCGGAAAAACCAATGAGCAAGAAACAAATGAAGATCGTAAACTGATTAGAGTCATTAGACGTAGATAGTCACAATTTTTTGGGCATGTTATGAGAAGAAATGACTTCGAAAACTTGGTGACAACTGGCAAGATCGAAGGGAAGAGACCAAGGGGAAGACCGAGAAGTAAATACCTGTTGAATTGGCCACATGGCATGGTCGAGACAAGAACATGGAGCTGATTCACGACTCTGGTGATCGAGTGAGATGGCAGAACATGACCGCCCACGCTTACCGGCATGGCACATGATGGATGGAGGTATATCTGAAACCAGAGGGCTTCCACTTCCGAGTAATATAGCAATAATCCATTCTGGTGGAGAGAAAAACAGCCAGAGGTAGTGTCGTGAAATACTGAGAGTTAATGATTCCCAGATAGACGACTGTATACACCGACCACCCAGGTAGAAGAAGGGTTAACAAACGAAGCAGTAAGGGTAACAAACAACGGGTTGACCAGACAGGTGTTTATAGGTCAAGACAGAAGGGGCCGCTAACCGCCCAAGTAAACTGTCGAGTGGAAAAATTGGTTTGCGACAAAGGCAGACAGTATTATTGGACAGCAGATTGCGGTATGGATGTGAAACGGTTCAGAGCTGTAATTTTCCACTAACCATGATAATGAAGTCTGGATGTGAGGTGTCCAGCAATGTCAAGGACTATGCGGCAAAGATGACCTATAAAAGAGTGGCTACGTCTTTGTGTCGAGAGAGTGTGTTTCTGAGGTTTCGGGAGAGAAGGATTATGTAAAGGGTTGTGCTGCGTTCGGATGAACGTTTGTGTATCTATTGTGCATTAGTACTCCCAATTCGGACTAGGATGTTTATAAGGTATTAATATATTAGAGTATAGTTTAGCATAGGAATATAGATGTAAGTGAATAGCATTTACCATGGCTTTCTATTAGTGGATAGTTTAGACTTTGGTGAATTCATATGTCTTATGCGGGTGTTCACTTCGGAAGCCTTGTCATTATGGCTGGAGAAGGACACTTGCATAAGTAGTAGTAAGGGGCAGACCCTTATCACTGGATTTGTTATACTTCTCCAGGTTCCAATCTCCTAGTGAAAGCAGAGAAGAGATGAAGAGGAATACCCTTGAGTAAATAACATACTTACATGGGACCAAACAGAATATGAGCAGGTTTTAAGATGAAGAAATAATCAATTCAAATACAGAACACTGTATGCTCAAATGAATATACCACTAAAACACTTAAAAGGAAAAGATGTTAACCTGTGACAAGCAGGGATACTTAAAACTACATACGTTTGGTATGCAGACGGAAGAAAGAATAGACAATTACAAAACAGTGCGAATAATAAAAGACAATAGGAAGAACCGTGACGATGTGGTGGTTTTTCGATGTTGGATACTTACCTTCATGAAACAGATTCAGGAGCATTCATAAACTTACGGGACTTTTATTACGGTACCTTGACTCAGTGGCGAACAGTTTTTGTTTCATTCAATAACGGATTTACCATCAGATTCAAGCATACGGATCATCCCGGGTGAGCTCTGTCCTGTTTGATGTGTTGTCCTGTGATCTTGAAGAATGAAAGGACGAGAAGCAACACAGCTGATAGACATTCAGAGTTCATATCTGGCAACCACACTAGAAGAACATACCAACAACATAGACAATATCCATACATACACCAGACATAGTTTTTTTATTAATAAATCTTTTATCTTATCGTTGAAAGGAACTGTTGTCGGAGTATGTGTTGAGGGAATAATAGAGAGAGAGAAAGAAAGAGATATGTGGAATGGAAGACAGAAGAGAGGAGTGTAGACCAAAGTCAGTCAATAATCCCAACAGATACTAAGTTTAAAGATGTGCTTGTTGATTCCAATCTCCTCTCGGGAATAACAGGACATAATTGGTGGAGCGAGCGGGGTAGGAAAAATACCCATATGACCTGGGCATAACAGGGCATATGCATAAAGGGGTACTTGCATATTGGCACAGGTATAGCGGAGTACCTGCATGTTGGGACATACTGATTGGAAGAAATACAAGTGTATATTGATGACTTTTAATGGAAGGACGTCCATTGGATATATGGTGCCATTACATTTATGGTAGAAACATTTCATTAATGCTGGTGACTTTACAGTGAGAAAGTTCCAGACAGAGTGAATGTGGATAGGTGGTAAGACACATTACATACCTAGTCACACGGTCACACGTCTACATAAGTCTTTATCCTATATCTCCTCTTGTGGATGAGAGAGTGGTTGTGATGTACTGTGTGGTGTTGTAGATTTATAATGTTAGATAGACATAGATTAATGATATAGGGTCTAACTGGAATATAATTGTATAGTGAATACTTCTTTACTGCCTTGAGGTGTCTTTACTCAACGTGCTGACTTACCTGCTTTAACTATGGCCACTCCCAAACTAACTACCGCCGAACTGAGGGCAAACGGAGAGGAAATTGGGTTGGCTGGTTCAGACTTAACTGATTACATACAGGAAAGAGAGCGAGAGATTCGTCAAGCGGAACGAGAAGATCGAAAGACAGAGTTGGAAGTGAGAAGAATAGAGGTGGAGACCAAGCGACTGGAAATGGAACAAGAGGCCAAGAAAATAGAGGTGGAGACCAAGCGATTGGAAATGGAACAAGAGGCCAAGAAAATGGACCAGGAGACCAAGCGACTGGAAATGGAACAAGAGGCCAAGAAAATGGACAAGGAGACCAAGAAACTGGAAATGGAACAGACTGCCAGGAGACAAGAAATGGAACATGAATACCGCTTGAAAGAGTTAGAACTCAAGACACAAACTAAGGGTGAAGTAGATGCAGCAGAAGGAAGTTCATCTTCACCTGGGGCAACCCACATGAGTGGACAGGGTTACCATGCCATGAAGTTTCCCTTGGCGGTCTTTGATGAAAGTAAAGAGAAGATATACCAGTTTTTGGATCGGTTCGAGGCTATGGCAGTCGCTATGGGACTGGATAGAACCAGATGGGCTCTTAAATTATCCCAGTCTTTACGTGGTTCGGGGTATGAGGTCTACACACGCCTACCACCAGGACAGGAAAATCAGTATGAGGAATTGAAAGCCGCTTTGATGAAACATTATGAAGTCACAGCACAAACGTATAGGAAGAAGTTTAGATCGTCTAGACGAGAGCCGGGAGAACTATTCGCCGCCTACAGTCTAAGGCTGAAATCCTATCTCCAGAAATGGATGGACTTGGCAGAATTCAAGAGGGATTATGAGAGTCTCGAAGAGATGATGGTGGTCGACCAGATGCGAAAGCAAATGTCGAAACCTCTCAGAACCTTCTTGGGAGAACAAGGGGCGGAACGGATTGAGGCTGTGAATAAGCTGGCAGAACGATTCGTGGAAGTACATGGTGAAACTGAGGAACTAAGTACACAAACCAAAGGTCAGGAGAAACAAGAGAAAAAGAAACCTAAAAACTGGGAAGGAGAAAAAGTGGAACCTTATATAAAGCACACAGAGGAGAGTTCAGAGAAGGTGAAGGTAGGAAACCATAGCACCTCGAATTCTCAAGCGAAACGACAGTGGTCTGAGAAGTGGTGTTCATTTTGCAAGGCGACCTCTCACAACACCAAAGACTGCAGATCGAAACCTAAAAGTTCTTACTTCGCAGCATGCAAAGTGATTCCTACATCGGTGATCACAGACAAGGCTGAGGTCGGCGAAGGAGAAAGGAACAAAAAAGACACACGGAAACCTAGGAAGGGAACAGGGTACACACACTGCCAGTCGATAACACATAAAACTGTGGACTGCAGATGCAAGGCAAAACACGCCAATTGCATAACCGACCTCGAGGAATTAAAAGAGGAAGGCAAGGAAACGGTCAAGGAGATGAAAGACACTCAGGACCAAGAGAGACCACCTGTGGTTGAACTGATTGAAGTCAATGGCCAACAGGTTGCTTGTCTCTACGATACAGGTTTGGATGGGGAAGCGGTGGTGGACGCCAGCTTGGTAAGCCCAGACCAACTTACAGGGGAGACCATAGAGATACAGCCGGCAATGAGGAGTGCTGTTCCCATGACGCTGCCAATCGCCAAGGTGGAGATTAAATCCAGGTACGTCACGGGCATTATTCCAGCTGCTGTATTATCTGACTCCTTATTTCCAATGATCATTGGCACGAAATATATCTTTTTGGGGATGCCCAAACAGCCAGCCCAAAAGGGAACAGTAGTCAGTGGATCTCAAGGGAAGGAAAAAGAGGCAGAGACACTATGCGACAACTCGGAGATAGGAGAATTGCATACTGCCCAGAGGAAGGATACTACGTTGCATCCTTGCTACAGGAAGCTGCAAAGAAGTGCTGAGCCACCAGAACGGGGACAGTACTTTCTGAAGAATCAACTACTCTATCGGAGAGCTGGGAGGGGAGATAACCTGCATGAGCAGTGGGTGGTTCCAGAGACCCACCGTCCTCACATTCTTCAGGTGGACACATCATAGGCGAGAATCGACATATGGGTGTCAGAGAGACCTTGCAGCAAATATCCGGCCATTATTGCTGGCCAGGAATGACCGGAGATGTACGCCGGTGGGTGAAGTCTTGTTCGGAGTGCCAGAAAGCACCACCCAACAAGCGAATTAAGAGGAAACTAGCTCTTAAAGTGGAAGACAAAGTGGAAGTGTGGAGTCCAGCAGAGACCAATATACTCCAAGTAGGATGGAAAGGACCTTATCCTGTGGAAAAGGTGGTGTCCAAGAACATCTACAAAATACGGATCGGGGAAGAGAAGAAAAATCTCCCTAGACATCTCATTAGGAAATATGAAGAGAGATCCGGGAGCAACGCTTCGCACTTTATAGTGATGGCAGCCATTGGGACAAAGGTTACCAGTCCAGACGAAGACCAGAGATCGCCAGTACAACATAAGAGGGCCTATGGGACAGTACGTGATAGGTCAGATTTACCCAACGACAGGAGGAGGGAAATCACAAGTCAGAGAAAGGACAAGAGTGAAAGTTTCACCGGTAACCAAGTTCAGAAGGGGTGGGTAACGTCGGGAAAGGCGAGAATTACCCAGGACTCTAACCGAAGATGGGCTGACCAGATACAATATCGCCCAAGATGGTCCTGGAAGCAAAAGTCCAGGAGGTTTGGGAAAGACGACTCGGTCCAACGAGGACGAGGCGAAACATCCCCAGAGGCAAAGCCGGGGGAAACCAAGAGGACATGGAAGCAGTGTTACAATCAGGATGGGACAATCCGTCTGTATTGTGAGCCGTCGCTGACGCAAGTCGAAAGTAGGTCGACTGAACGTACAGGAGCGAGGAGCCAACACTAGTTTCAGTCGGGAGTAGTATAGTAGGGTGTCAATTAGAGCGCCTACTGGATAATGAGGTGAGCCATGTGAGGATCCGATCATATCATCAACACGTGATGTTAATAGCTACTTCGCAGAAGCTCAACGCACGGTGGATGTGATGGACGTTGTTGCTGCAACTGGACTTCACAATGGAATACATCCTTGGTAAGGAGAAGGTATGAGCAGATTTCTTATCCAGACATCCAGCTCCGGAGGAAGAAGACTAGGGTTGTGGATCATGGGAATCAAACCTACAGTGAGAAAGATTCGACGCGGTCTAATCTCTTAAGAGGGGGCCTATGTCGTGAAATACTGAGAGTTAATGATTCCCAGATAGACGACTGTATACACCGACCACCCAGGTAGAAGAAGGGTTAACAAACGAAGCAGTAAGGGTAACAAACAACGGGTTGACCAGACAGGTGTTTATAGGTCAAGACAGAAGGGGCCGCTAACCGCCCAAGTAAACTGTCGAGTGGAAAAATTGGTTTGCGACAAAGGCAGACAGTATTATTGGACAGCAGATTGCGGTATGGATGTGAAACGGTTCAGAGCTGTAATTTTCCACTAACCATGATAATGAAGTCTGGATGTGAGGTGTCCAGCAATGTCAAGGACTATGCGGCAAAGATGACCTATAAAAGAGTGGCTACGTCTTTGTGTCGAGAGAGTGTGTTTCTGAGGTTTCGGGAGAGAAGGATTATGTAAAGGGTTGTGCTGCGTTCGGATGAACGTTTGTGTATCTATTGTGCATTAGTACTCCCAATTCGGACTAGGATGTTTATAAGGTATTAATATATTAGAGTATAGTTTAGCATAGGAATATAGATGTAAGTGAATAGCATTTACCATGGCTTTCTATTAGTGGATAGTTTAGACTTTGGTGAATTCATATGTCTTATGCGGGTGTTCACTTCGGAAGCCTTGTCATTATGGCTGGAGAAGGACACTTGCATAAGTAGTAGTAAGGGGCAGACCCTTATCACTGGATTTGTTATACTTCTCCAGGTTCCAATCTCCTAGTGAAAGCAGAGAAGAGATGAAGAGGAATACCCTTGAGTAAATAACATACTTACATGGGACCAAACAGAATATGAGCAGGTTTTAAGATGAAGAAATAATCAATTCAAATACAGAACACTGTATGCTCAAATGAATATACCACTAAAACACTTAAAAGGAAAAGATGTTAACCTGTGACAAGCAGGGATACTTAAAACTACATACGTTTGGTATGCAGACGGAAGAAAGAATAGACAATTACAAAACAGTGCGAATAATAAAAGACATTAGGAAGAACCGTGACGATGTGGTGGTTTTTCGATGTTGGATACTTACCTTCATGAAACAGATTCAGGAGCATTCATAAACTTACGGGACTTTTATTACGGTACCTTGACTCAGTGGCGAACAGTTTTTGTTTCATTCAATAACGGATTTACCATCAGATTCAAGCATACGGATCATCCCGGGTGAGCTCTGTCCTGTTTGATGTGTTGTCCTGTGATCTTGAAGAATGAAAGGACGAGAAGCAACACAGCTGATAGACATTCAGAGTTCATATCTGGCAACCACACTAGAAGAACATACCAACAACATAGACAATATCCATACATACACCAGACATAGTTTTTTATTAATAAATCTTTTATCTTATCGTTGAAAGGAACTGTTGTCGGAGTATGTGTTGAGGGAATAATAGAGAGAGAGAAAGAAAGAGATATGTGGAATGGAAGACAGAAGAGAGGAGTGTAGACCAAAGTCAGTCAATAATCCCAACAGATACTAAGTTTAAAGATGTGCTTGTTGATTCCAATCTCCTCTCGGGAATAACAGGACAGGTAGCAATTATAATGGTTATAGAAATATGAGAACAATGTGGGTTTGTAAAAGGCAAGGGTTCAATAAATGCTGCATATATGCTGAGAACATTAATTGAACGTTCTGTAGAAGGAAACAAATATCCACATCTATGCTGTATTGACCACCCAAAGGCTTTCTATAAAGTAAGACATGCCAATATGATAAAGATGCTTGGAGATCTACAAATTGATGGGGAGAGACTTTAGACTTGTAAAAAAATACATATATTGGAAGCAACAAGCTACCATAAGGATTGATAAGGAAGTAGGACAATATCAGCCCATTAAGAGAGGTGTGAGACAGGCACGTGTAATGTCTCCAGATCTTTTTTCCCTGTGCAGTGAAAATAGTTTCAGGAATGTAGAAGATATGAAAGGAGCCATCATTTGGGGACGTAACATAAATAACATTAGATGTGCGGATGATACAGTATTGATTGCAAACAATGAGCAGGATCTGCAACATCTGGTAGATGCGGTTGTTGCACACAGTGAACAACTGGGGTTAGAATTACATTGTAAGAAGATACAAATTATCACCGTCACTAGGAAGAAGGAAGTACCACAATGTAACATATGTAACAGCTGATTCACGACTCTGGTGATCGAGTGAGATGGCAAAACATGGCCGCCCACGCTTATCGGCATGGCACTTGATGGATGGATGGAGAGTCAAAAGGTTGTATACTGGTTGGTTGGATGGTTGACTGGCAGGTTGATTGGTTAGTTGAATGGTTGGTTGACTGGTTGATTGACTGGTTAGTTGGTTGATTGGTTGAAAAGCCTCTAAATGGATGACGAGAGTGCTAACTCGTCCGCTGCAATGACGTTCAAGTCACCTGAGCTATAAAAAGAGCTTGCATCTATTAAAATTAGCCTGCACGTAGAGACCTTCGTTCTGATCCAGCATTGAAGTAATAATCTCTGTGGGGAATGTGTTGCAGAACTCTTCTTATCCTCTCAGGGCGCAGACAGCAGCAGGACAAACGATTCCACTTTAGAACTTCACATCTGTGAAGAGGCCTAGTAATCCTTGAAAAATTAGATAGATTTGGAATCCAATTTGTGGACTGGCCGCACCACGGATAGATGATCAAAGATTTTGGCAGTGTAGGCCCTGATTCTGCGACGTCAGCAACCCGAAAAAAGGTGGTAAATGCTGGGTGGGTTGAACCAGTGGGGCGGAAGATTACGAGCTGTTGAATTTATCACGAAGTATATTGACGTAGAGGAGCAGAAATGCATGAAATACGTGACGTGTAATGATAATGATACTGTAGAAGCTATTAACAATGATCTGGGAGATCTTTTCAGACCGTTTAAATATTATGAGAAATACATCATAGGAACGACTGGCACTTAGAGAAGACAAGCGAAAGAAATAGAAATCGGAAGATACAGACAACAGGAAATGTTAATGTTATCAGCATACTGGTGGTATTCGAACTTCTAAATGCCTTTCTCTTGCTGATGGAGCAAGTGTACTTCGAAGCACGACCATTGATTTCTAAGAATGCCATTCAATACTTATGGTTTGTTTCTTTTCTCAGTATAAACTTTAGGCCGGTCTCCGTGGCTAAGTTCTTGCAGATGCGATTCTTGAGGCCGCTTACCTGCGTTCGAAACACAGCTACGAACGATTTGGCAGCAGACCGTGTCGCGCAGGTTTTAACGTGATGGTATGGGAGCCGATCGTTCAGAAAGCAATGGCAAATTACTAATCGTAAACTTGCCAAGACATCAGATGATGTTGACAGCGATGTCCTGTAAATAGGGTATGGAACAAAACAAAAAAACTTTCGCAGTAACCAGGACCACACAGAATGTTCATACGTGTGGACAGTGCTGAACTGGCCATGGTGCAAGCTTGCCCGATGGGAAATGGAGCCTTGTGAGGCCCTGTTGAAGTGGAGACCTTAACTGATTAAGTGACAAGGGATGATTAATCGTTTAAAGCGACTTCTGGTATCTGCCATAGGCGTATATACAGTAGGTTTCCCTATGCAACCCCCTTTAATTTGATATATAATACAACAATGTCTATTAATAACTTTTAAGTCATAACTGTGACACACCCCTACTTCTAATTTTCCACCATTCGTTTTTGTTTGGTCCAAACCAACTAACTGTTTTGCACTGAATCTATTAAACATTAGACCAGGGGTCATCATATTATGACCCACGGGGCCGGATCCGGCTCACGACGTCAGTTCATCAGGCCCGCCGACGGTTCTCGAATTTGTTTGATAAAACGTATTGAATACGAGACGTTGTGATACAGTTTAAATTTAAATATTATATTTAAAATACTAGGAGATCTTCAAACGTGCAGAGACCTTCTAGCTGCTATGTGCCTTAAATTTACAATTTAAAATTGTAAATTATTGCATCTAGATTTTCTTGTGTAATGCAATGTTTGCTTATTTCACGCCATCCCTAGTCCTTCTCTAGTTCTTGGTAGCTCCGCTTACGCTCTGACGTTACCATGGTTTCCATGGCAACACACATAAACACACATCTTTCCCGTACCCAGATGCGCCTGGCTGTCAACACAGGTCCGACGCTCCAGAATTATTTACTTCTTTTTGTCTGTTATCCATTTTATAGTTTTGTAACATGGAATGCTTTGTTTGACAGTGATAGGTAAATGAAATACAAGTGTGAATATGGGTAATAAAGTAGCAAAAATAGCATTAAAATACCATAGAAGCCTCGTGTTATTACGAAAATATTATTCCCAACTCAGAAAAATTCCCTGGTCAAGGTATCAATAGAGTTGGTCTCTAGACCAGTGTTTTTCAACCTTTCTGCTGGAGCAGATTCTTACGCAAATGTTTACGATACTCAACGAACACTGTGCGATGATCCAAGTGTCTGTCATACTTTATGTAATAAACCAGAAGGGCAGAAATGTTGCATTTAGGCGATTTCGGTCTATGTTGGTGGAACCCCTGGCATCCACTCGCGGAACCCCGGTTGAAAAACTCTGCTCTATGCTGTTTATTTAATCCGGCCCTATTTATACATTTTGCAAACCTTATTATGTGATATATTTTGTTGGGTCTATTTTGACTTTCAAATAACAGAAGAGTTGGTATCCGTTTGCAGCATGCATGGAACAACAACTGGAAAAGACATTTTCATGAAAGTGCAAATTTTTGTTTGGAAGACTATAACATTCAGTTGAATCAGCTTCAAACGTGTTACAGCTGATGGAGGAAACAACATGGCTCGTGTGAGGAAGGGTCTGGTGGGATAGATCAGGATTCAGTTGGAAGATTTGGAAATTACTGCGCTCTGTTCATACACTGCATCATACGTCAGCAAGCACTCTGTGGGAAAGACATAGATATTTCTTGTGTACTGATGCCAGTCGTTTCTTCTGTGAACTTAATTCGAGACATACATTCAATCACCGTAATTTCCAGGCTTTTCTTGAGGAAATTGATTCTTAATTATGCGACTCGCCTTATCACACATCAATGTTGTGGCTCAGCTGCAGCAAAATCCTGTTTCGTGTTTACAAGCTCCGAAACGAAATAGATGATTTCCTTACTGAAAAAGATAGAGCTGATCCACAGCTGTCAGATCCTATCCGGCTGTTAAAGTTGTCATTTTTGGTTGACATCACATCCAACATGAATGAACTGAACTTGAAATTTCAGGGAAAGAATAACCTCGTCTGTGATTTCTACAGAATCATAAAGGATTTCGGAGAAAGCTGTCATTATTTGAAGCACAACTAGAAGGAGAAAAAGTTTCTCATTTTCACTGTTTAAGGGTGGTGTGCTCTCGATGTTCAGAAAAAAATTATTCGTGACTTGAAGAAGCATTTTTGGAGAGATTTTCAGAAATTGACAGAATTGCCATGTGCCAGTTGAACTACATTTCGAGCTCACTGAAAAGAAAATCCTAACCTGCATAGTTTGCGGCGACTGCAATAGCCTGGCGGCCTTAATTCCTCAGGTTCAAAGACGCCTCTGCCATACACCCAAAGGTACTATATTGGCAGTAAATGACAGTTGATTTGCAAGCACATGACTTGTTGAAAGAGAAGCACAGACCGCTGCTTACCTGATGTTGAGTATCTGAAACTGACGAAATTTGCCGCTGGTATGGCATCAGTGTTTGGAACAACTTATATTTGTGAGCAAACATTTTCAAAAATGAAGTATGTGAAGTCATCACATCGAACGAGATTGACTTATGAACATTTTAAAGCAATTCTCTTGATTGGATGCAGCAATTCCAAACCACACATTGATATCTTGAAAGCCAAACGTCAGTTTAACAAATTTCACTAACCTCTATTTGCTGCTTAGTTTGTGCGATTCGGATATGGGCATACTAGGTCTGATGTTATTATTGTTTGTCTTGTGTGTGTGTGTGCGTGCGTGCGTGCGTGCGTGCGTGCGTTTGTGCGTGCGTGCGTGTGTGTGTGTGTGTTGCACGCCATTCATCCATCATTATCATGGAATGCTAAACTTAGTTTTTCGTCTTTATCCCAGAGCTTTCGTTTAGCTTGCAAGTATTGTGCAGAATGTTTATGCTGCCCGCGCTCGTCTTTTTGTCTGTTATCCGGCCCACTGTGAAAAATGTTTGGTGACCTCTGCATTAGACAATAAGTTTAAAATCTTAATGTATTTTTTGTAACTCCCAGTGTTTTTATACCCAGTCAGAAACCTGTGAGTAGATGCATAATGAGAAGAGAGGCACAGAAAACATTGTGAAGCCTGGGAAAATGTGATGTAGAAGAAAACTAGAGGAGATGGCTTGAAGGGGAGTATGGGGAAGAGCTATCGTGGCTTAGAGGTATGTCTACCTCCTCTAACTAGAGCCGATCTAGAAGGATTTAAGGCTTGGATAGCATGGGTTGTTACCTAACCAGAGGGTAAAGTGCCTCACAGGATCGGAAGTCCAGCTTTGTTTTGAATAAGGGCAAAATCTTAGAAGGACCCGTGTGGATGTTAAAATTATCTGAGCTACTGGAAATACCAATTTAATAATAAATTAAAAAGGGACACAACCCCTTATATATTATAAGGGAAATAATAAGGCTTCTAAATATTGCTTAATTAACAAAGAATATTTATAACGTTTTAATCTTATAACATGCAATCGATAGTGACATATTAGGAGGCAAGTGCAATGTTTTCATGCACTGAGAAAGGGGAAAAGGTTTTCTAAGAAAATGCTTTCGAGTAAACTTACTTCATTGATAATGAGATACTGTATCTTGGTATCTGGAAATAAAACATATATTAAGATACTTAACGTTTAATAGTCATCTATGCCTGCATGCACGTATTTTCGCGCTGGCGAAAGGCCGTGCAAGTCTCGGCCTTTTCTCGCAAAACAAAAAGTATCATGTTCATTTACAACGCACTAGAGCAGGGGTGTCAGACTCAATCACTCAGCGGGCCAAAACTCAAATCATACGTAAGGTTGCGGGCCGAACAGGATAAACATTCAATAACCCAAAAATTTAACCGTTTTTTATGTTGTACATTTTAACATTAATACAAATTAAAACAGAAAAAAATGAGCTGCGCAGTGTCAATCATGTCATTACTTTTATCGACAGCAAGGGAGAATGCAACATAGTCTTCGCCTTTTTCGATCAGCTGTGTTTTCACATCAGTGACCATCTCACAAACCCGATCAACAACCATTTTTCTGTTAATGCCTACATTTGTAAATATCTGCTTTCTGTCTGAACACAAGACGTCGTACACTTTCAACATGCAGTGCTTCAGAAACTCTCCTTCTTTAACCGGTCTGCCTGATTTTCCGATCTCCACCGTCACAATAAAACTTGCTTTCACAGCAGCTTCATTTTGTGATTTTGCTTTGGTGAAAAGCATCTGCTATGATGTTAGATGCCTCTTAAATTCTTCTACCTTCTGTAGCTTCTGCTCTGCGTTCAGGTGGTTTAACTTGTCTCGATGCCGTCTCAGATTATATTCTTTGATCACAGCCACATTATTTCCACAAATTAGATACAGGTTTACCGGCAATATCAGTAAGCATATATTCAGCCTCCCACCCGCTTTAAAGGGCTCTTTTTTTCAGAATCAACTGTTCTCTTGGTCATTTAGAAAAAAAGATCGTGCATCTACTGACAGACGTTTGATTTATATCAGGTTAGCCGTAGCGGGGAAATGTGATGTAATATCCAGGCACTACACTACTTTCATTTCTTTTGCTCCAATTCAAAATTATCAAGTGAACGTTGCTAGGTCACTATAAAGACGAGCATCCACTCACCACACAACATTTATTTTCGCTTATTCTGATCAAAGCGAGAATGCTCCCAGCAATGCAAGGAATTTGATTTGCACTTTATGTCGTGGCCATTAAAAAATAATTTTGTCTAAAATTCTCTCTCGGGCCGAATATATTTGTACGTCGGTTGAGACCTCTCGGGCTTGATATGATTGAACGCCGGGCCTGATGTGGCCCGCGGTTCTTGACTTTGACACATGTGCACTAGAGCGTCACCATGTAATTTGATATGGGCTAACAACACCAAACATGTGATTCTTCACTTCTGTATCTATGTGACCCAGATAGGGAAGCCATTTTTTTAAATGGAAACGATAATTTATAGGTTATTGCCGAAGCTCACGGCAATCAATGCACTGCTATCTCCAGAAAGCCCGAGATAGATCAAGATAAAATGTGTGTGTGCGGGAGAGAGAAAAAGAGAGAGAGAGAGAGAGAGAGAGAGAGAGAGAGAGAGAGAGAGAGAGAGAGAGAGAGAGAGAGAGAGATGGACAGGTGTAACATGCATTCTGCTTGTGGATGTGGAAATAAAGCATATGCAAGGAATGTGTGTTTACATGCACTTTGCCATAAATATCATATTATCATAAATGTATATGTATGTATTTGTTTTATTCACACATGTGACACTTAACACTAACAAACGGCAACGCTCTGTGATATACACAAACAAAAGAAACACATTACACCTTGTAAATATAACCTTGCTTTGTATGAAATAAAAGTTTGGAAAAAAATTTACTATCGCTTCTCGGTCTTTTGACTAAGATCAAAATGTAATACTTAGTACTGCACTTGGTATAGCCAGGGGTTGAGATGATCAATCAAACCTCACAACTCCTCACAGTAGCTGTGGGCCTGGTGGATCACTGGTGACAAGTGCCCACAATAGAACCATGGGAACGCTGGGGCCTCAGAGTGTCGCTCTATCCTCTCGAGGAGCCGTTAGCCCTTAAAAACAAAACAAAAAATGTTACTGAAGATTTCCGTGGAGAGGAGCAATAAAATGAGTCTAAAGACTATTTTTCAAACCCTACTCTGTAGGGTATTCCTTCCATCATCCATCATGTGCCATGCCGATAAGCGTGGGCGGTCATGTTTTGCCATCGCACTCGATCACCAGAGTCGTGGATTAGCTCCGTGTTCCTGTCTCGATCATGACACGTGGCCAAGCCATCCAGGTATTTACTTCCCGGTCTTCCCCTTAGTCTCTTCCTTTCGATCTTGCCAGTTGTCACCAAGTTCTCAAAGTCATTTCTTCTCATAACATGCCCAAAAAAACTTTGACTGTCTACGTCTAATTTCTCTAATAAGTTTACGATCTTCATTTGTTTCTTGAAGGACTTTTTCATTGGTTTTTGTGTCTGTCCATGGTATTCTCTGCATTTCCCTCAGAAACCACATTTCCACAGCCATCAGATGTTTTTCAGTTTGACTGCTCTTTGCCCACGCTTCACAATCATACAAAAGTACAGGTTCTTTGCAGCACCTCAAAACTCTTTTTCTCATTTCAATTGAACTTTTTATTGGTCAGTATGTTTTTCATCTTGAAAAAGGTTACATTCGCAATGGCAATTCTTGTTCTAATCTCTTCAAGGCATCTCCCATCAGATGTTATGATTGTTCCGAGATAACTGTACTGATTAACTTGCTTAAGAATATGCCCATTTATCGTACATCACATTGTGGTGTTTCCTTCTTCCCAGTGACGACCATAATCTGTATCAAAAATTACGATTGGGCTTTAGAGTGCTTTAAAATGCAAAAGATTGGGATTCATATCCCGACGTCTGGGGGGAAAAAAAATTGGCTAAGATCAAAGTGTAGTACCAACGCTTGATCTTGCCAGGGGCCGGGATGATCACCTGTCACACAGGTACTGGGGAACTTATGGGGCGGCTCTGGCCCCTGAGGAAACCACGAGCCCTTCAAAAATTTAAAAAAAAAAAAACGTTTATGGGATTTATGTAGACAAATACAAAATTAGAGGAAAGGTCATTTATATTGTTTGTAATTGTATTCACTTTGAACAAATAGTTATCTCCCCCCCCCCCCGCCCTCTCTCACTCCCCCCCCCCCTCTCTCCCTCTCTCCGTCTCTGTCTGTCTGTCTGTCTGTCTGTCTGTCTGTCTGTCTCTCTCTCTCTCTCTCTCTCTCTCTCTCTATCTCTCTCTCTCTTTCTGCCAAATGGTGCATTGCTTTCTAACCACCAGCCCCCTCCACCCCTATTTCTTTAACATAAATATCTCCTATAGTAATAAATCATACAATTCAACTGCGCATCCGTTTCCCTGGTTGCGTAGAGCATATTTAAAACATCATAATAACATGATTGCTTACTACACTTAATAATAATTATATGACAATCCTGATACCGAAGGAGGGCGATGCTCGCAGCGCTCTCCTCAGGCTTGATCACCTGATTCGCTGGTGCAGGATGAGCTTCAAGCCAAAGAAATCGAGAAGCCTATCGATCGTGAAGGGTAAGGCGGTGGAAAGGAGGTTCACGGTTTCCGCTCAGGCGATTCCCACGGTGATGGAGGAACCTGTGAAGAGTCTCGGTCGCACGTGCTGTCTGGTTGCAAGGTTACCCTAACCCAGGGGCGTTTCACATGGCCACATAACAAAGTCCTGACTGAGTCGGCCGCCATAATTGACGTGGCAAGGATGAACGCTAACAGAGGGGAACGGACCGAGGCCGATGGAAATTTCCTTCATCCGAGCAGGGTGCAAAAATGATAAAGCTGACGACATGCCGCATGCTACTGTCTTCAACGGTGCGCTGATAGAGCTGGCATCCCGTATGAATCGAATGTGGAGTAACAACACCTGTACAAGACAGAGAAGTGCAATGATATGGTCCCGAGTCTTAAGCGAGATGGTTACACCGTCAGGCTGTTCGCCGTCGAGGTAGGTGCGTGAGGTCTTGTCTCCTACTCCGTGTTCGATGTGCTGAAGCGAATGGGCATTAAAGGACGTGCAAGGGTCCGGGCACAGAAGCAACTGGCTGAGTCAACCGAAAAAGCCTCGTGCTGGCAATGGAACTGCCGCAACCTAGACTGGAATAAGTCTCGAAACTAGTATGGTCAGAAGCGGTAACTGCAATACGAACAATTTCTCAACTAAGACCTCAAAATTTACATCGTCTCGTATTAAATCTTTAGCTCTTCCTCCACGAGTGAGTGGCGAGCCTGAGTGCAGTCAATCACACAAATGTCGGCCGAAGTCCAACCTCCATAATAATGCAGCGATAATCGACCGTAGGTCGCACCCAGTCCGAGCGCTTTTAACAAAGTCTGTCAGTATAACCCACACCTCACAATTTTACAAGATACGCATACTACGTGGTCTAGTCAGTTGCAGACAGACCAAGAGGTGGGTCCGAATGGAAAGGAAGAACCGGCTTCCTAAGAGGGTGCGGCGCCGTGAACGGAGTACGGGGAAAGAACACGGCAATGGAACGTATGGAGACGACGGAGGCCGTGGCGGGGATGGAGCTGGCAGCCCACGACCACACGTGCCAAGGGGCAGGCACAAGCTGCACGGGCTCTCCCCACCGAGGGAGGGTGAGCTTGAGAGTCGACAAGGTAACAGCGAAGGAACAAGCGTAACATCGGGGATAACGAATATGACCGAACGAACGTCTCCACGACAGGTGACAGACGCCCGGAGTCATGACCCGGATGGGACCGCCCCCAGAAAGTATTAAGAAATTAATGGTCCGAAATGCTTGGGGAAGGGGGTTTCCTTCTGATGATCGGAAGCCCCCTGCCGTGTTTGCTTCGCGTAAGAGCTACGACTATGTTCAAGCTTTCTGCTGAATTAACTAGATAGCTAAAAGAAAAACACTTAGATGAGCAATAAGCAAGGGAATAAACATCTAATCTTATATATAAAAGGCGATATGCGTCCGTATCTATGTATGTCCTTTATACGTTCGCGAACGGCCCATCGGATTGAGATGAAATTTTCTACACGCCTTCCTTTCATTCCAGAGCTGCCAACTGTGATATTTTGTTAATGTGAAATCGCCTGCTTACTCAGTATTATTTCATTTTTCATTTTTCATCATAATTTCATATATCTCAGGGGACCTAACTCTGTAAAAGTTATTTCAAGGGGCATAACTTTTCTGTATAACTTATAGTCATATTGTGGCATCGTTTTCAAAGATTTATAAACTCTTTGTCCATAGTTATGTACCGGCATATGAGTTATAATAAATAATGATACAATCTGTAAGGCATTTTCAAAGTTTTCATAAAAATGATGCACAATGCATAACATTGTAACTCATCTTTTTTTGCTTAAGAAGTTACTGTAGTCATGCAGGTGATTAGAAAGAGTTTTCATTAAAAATAATGGATGGTGTGTGGAAGAACGTTCTTTTTAGTTACTTTTTTTGTTGTATGAATTTAATGAAGCCGGACAGGGTCAGACAGACAGGCAGACAGACAGACAGAGAGGGAGGGACGGACAGACAGACAGACAGACAGACAGACAGACAGACAGACAGACAGACAGACAGACAGACAGACAGACAGACAGACAGACAGACAGACAGACAGTCAGTCGGTAACGGGAACGGGAACTTATATGAATTAAATGAGATGCTCCCCACCAGGGTCTGGGCGAAGCCGGGCAGGGTCAGCTAGTCTTATATATAAAAGGCAATGTGTGTGGATATGTCTGTATGTATGTCCTTTATGCGTTCGCGAACGGCCCATCCGATTGAGATGAAATTTTCTACACGCCTTCCTCTCATTCCAGCGCTGCCAACTGTCATATTTTTGTTTCTTCTTCCTCCTCCTCCCTCCTCCCCCTCCCTAAATACGTACGTAAATATATTATGATGATGATGAAAGAATCCCCGAACCAAAACGCTAAGACAAGCGAAGAAAATGACGTGACTACACAGAATCGTCACACGGCAATCATCATCATCATCAAGTGCCGTGCCGGCTGGCGTAGGCGTTCATTGCTCTTCATAGATCTCGGTCTTTGGTTTTCTGGATCAACTCTGCTGCGGATATTCCTCCATGCCCCGGCAATATCAATAACAATTCATCTTTTTATGTGTAAGGAAGTTATCTACAGTCGTGTAGAAGGGAAGAACAATCAATGGAAGGACCGAAATCAAAGAACCTAGACGAGTATGAATTCGTAATGGCGAACTCCCTCCTCCTCTCTTCTCCTCCTCCCTCTACCTCCTCCCTCCTCCTCCCTCTACCTCCTCCCTCCACCCTCCTCCTCCTCTCTCCTCCTCCTCCCTCTACCTCCTCCCCCTCCTTCCTCTCCCTCCTCCCTCCTCCTTCTCCCTCTTCCTTCTCCCTCTTCCTCTCCTCTCCTCCTCCATCCTCCTCCCTCCTCCTCCCACCTCATCCCTCCTCTTCCCTCCTCCTCCCTCTAACTTCTCATCCCTCCTCCTCTCTCCTCCTCCTCCTGCCTCCCTCCTCCTGCCTCCTTCTCCCTCATCCTCCTCCCTCCTCCTCCTCCCTCCTCCTTCTGCCTTCTTCTCCCTCTTCCCTCTTCCTCCTCCTCCTACCTCCTCCCTCTACCTCCTTCCTCCACAATCCTCCTCCCTCCTCCTCCTCTTCCACCTCCCTTTCCTTCCTCCCCTCCTCATTCTCTTCCACATCCTCCCTCCTTCCTCTCCCTCCTCCCTCCTCCTACCTTCTTCTCCCTCCGCCTCCTGCCTCCTCCTCTCCCCTCCTCCTCCCTCCTTCCCTTCCTCCTTCTCCTCCTCCGTCCTTCTCCCTTATTCTCCTCCTCTCCCCTCCTCCTCCTACCCTCTTCCTCTTCCCCTCCCCCTCCTCCCTATCCCTCCTCCATCCTCCTCCCTCTTCCTCCTCTTTCCTCTTCCTCCCCCTCCTCCCTCTCCCTCCTCTTCCTCCTCCATCCTCCTCCTCCCTCTTCCTCCTCCTCCTCCTTCTTTCTCCTCCTTCCTCCTCCTTCCTTCTCCTCCCTCCTCCTCCCTCTTCCTCCTCCTCCTACCTCCTCCTCCTTCACCCTCCTCCTCCCTCCTACTCCTACTCCCTCCTCCCTCCTCCTCCCTCCTCATCGCTCTTCCTCCTCCTCCTCCCTCCTCCTCCTTCTCCTCTTTCCCCCCTCCTACTCTTAATCACTCCTCCTCCCTCCTCCTCCCTCCTATTCCTCCCTTCTCCTCCTCCTCCCTCCTCCTCTCTCCGCCTATCTCTTCCTCCCTCCTCCTCCTCCCTCCTCCACTCTGTTTCTCCTCCCTCCTCCTCCCTCTTCCTCCTCCAATCACTCCTCTTCCTTCCTCCTTCGCCCTCCTCCTCCCTTCTCCTCCTCCTCCCCCTCCTCCTCCTCTCTCCTCCCCCTCATCCCTCCTCCTCCCTCCTTCTCCTCCTCCTTCTTCCTCCCTCCTCCTCCTCCCTCCTCCTCCCTCCTCCCCCTCCTCCTTCCTCCTCCTCCCTCTCCTCCTCATCCCTCCTCCTCCCTTTTTCTCCTCCCTCCTCCTCCTCTCTCCTCCTCCCTCCTCCTCCTCCCTCTACCTCCTCCCTCCTCCTCTCTTCACATTCCTCCTCCTCCCTCTTCCTCCTCCTCCCTTCTCATCCTCTCTCCTCCTCCTCCCCTTTCTTCTCTTCCATCCTCCTCCTCCCCCTCCTTCTCCTCCCTCCTCCTTCTCCTTCCTCCTTCTCCCTCTTCCTCCCTCTTCCTTCTCCCTCCGCCTCCTCCCTCCTTCTACTCTCTCCTCCTCCTCCCTCCTCCTCCCTCTCCCTCCTCCTCCCTCTCCTCCTCTTCTTCCTCCTCCCTCCTCCTCCCTCCTCCTGCGTTCTCCTCCTCCCTCCTTCTCCCTCTTCCGCCTCCCTCCTCCTCCCCCTCCTCCTCCACCCTACTCCTCCTTCCTCCTCCTAATCCCTCCTCCTCACTCATATTCCTCCCTACTCCTCCTGTCTCCTCCTCCTCCCTCCTCCTCCCTCCTCTTCCCTCCTCCACCGTCCCTCTTCCTCCTCCCTCCTCCATTTACTCAAGACAGACAGACAGACAGACAGACAGATAGTCGGGAACGGGATCTTATATGACTACTTATATGATTTAAATGAGATGCTCTCCACCATGGGCTGGGCCGGGTCAGACAGACAGGTAGATAGATAGATAGACAGACAGACAGACAGTCGGGAACGGGAACTTATATGGCTACTTCTTTTTTTTTTTTTTTTTTTTTTTTTTTTTTTTCCGCGTTTCCATCCTGTTTCAGGATATTGCGGTCAACACCAGCATCTTTCAGCTGTATGTTGATTCCTAGGCTAGATTACGCTCATCAGCACGCCACGACTTTCTGAGCGACCGGCTCCATACTCTCATAAGTCACTTTTGCGATTCGAACCACTGCTAATTCTCGTCGCGTCACGTGACGAGAGCATTCGGGGTTGGCGGAGAAAGCTGCTAACCCCTCGGCCATGGAGCCGGCATATGGCTACTTATATGAATTAAATGAGATGCTCCCCACCAGGATCTGGGCGAAGCCGGGCCGGGTCAGCTAGTATTGTTATAAGGGAGACTACTGCTATATAAAAAAAATCAATTGCTTAGCTATATTATTATTAAATGTCTAAGTAAAATATATTTCCACTTATCTGATAAATAAACTGATCAATTCGAAAGTCAGATTTTATAATAATCGTAATAATACTTTTAAGTTACAAAATTTGTCTTTAATATTTGCTTACTTACATTTTGTAACCAACTTTGAAGTTCCACATTTATTGATTACAATTTAATTGTATACTTTCAATGTACAGTCTTATATATTATATTATTCATTTCCCCTCTGTGAGGGGGAAAACATTTTTTACTGGCCTCTTAAGGCCACATACAGTTTAAAAGAAATTAACCACACACCTCCCAAACTTTGATAACATTTAGAAAGAAATGGGAAGGCTGAATATTCACATGTTAGGTATATCTACAAATTGATGGAAAAGACCTTAGACTTGTAAAAAAAAAAAAAAAACATAGTGGAAACAACAAGCTGCCATCAGAATTGATAACGATGTAGGTCAATATCAGCCTATTAAAAGAGGTGTGAGACAGGGGTGTGTAATGTCTCCAGAACTTTTTTCCCTGTACAGTGAAAATATATTCAGAAATATAGAAGATATTGAAGGAATCAACATTGGGGGAAGATACATCAATAACATTAGATATGCAGATGATACAGTCTTGATTGCAGACAATTAACATGACCTGCAAAATTCAGTAGATGCTGTTGTTGCACAAAGTGAACAATATGAACTGGAAACAAATAGGTATATTAAGCTCCTACGAGAAGAAACGTACTAAACATCAACACGTTGCACATATCTTACAAGGAAATCCATCTCGTATGCCGAAATACAGGTGAAAATCCGAAATCAGAAGCACTCAATAAATATATAAAATGAATAATATAATAAAATAAAAAACACACAAACGCGTACAATACGACACACAGAACGACGTTTCGATTCTCAGAATCTTTGTCAAGACAGGACAACACGAATAGATACGACAACGAAATATAAAAAAGCACAAAACTAAAAATCACAACCACTATGTAGACCGGTAAACATAAACTAATAGATATATAAACTAAAAAACACGAACCACAGAAAAACGAACAACAGAAAAACGGAGTTAGAACTGAATATTAAGAAGACACAGATTATTGTCGTCACTGGGAAGAAAGAAATACCACAATGTGATATACGAGTAGATGGGCATATTCTTAAACAAGTTAATCGATACTGTTATCTCGGCACAGTCATAACATCTGATGGAAGATGCCTTTAAGAGATTAGAACAAGAATTGTTATTGCGAAGGTAGCCTTTTGCAAGATGAAAAACGTACTGACCAATAAAAAGATATCAATTGAAACGAGAAAAAGAGTGTTGAGGTGCTACATAGAACCATTGCTTTTGTATGGATGTGAAGCGTGGACAATAAGCAGTCAAGCTGAAAAACAGCTGATGGCTGTGGAAATGTGGTTTCTGAGGAAAATGCAAAGAATGCCATGGACGGACGGAAAAAACAGTGAGCAAGTCTTTCAAGAAACAAATGAAGATCGTAAACTGATTAGAGTCATTAGACGTAGAGAGTCAACATTTTTGGGGCATGTTATGAGAAGAAATGACTTGGAGAACTTGATGACAACTGGCAAGATAGAAGGGAAGAGACCAAGGGGAAGACCGAGAAGTAAATACCTGGATGGATTGGCCACATGGCATGGTCGAGACAGGAACACGGAGCTAATCCACGACTCTGGTGATCGAGTGAGATGGCAGAACATGACCGCACACGCTTACCGGCATGGCACATGATGGATGGATGGATGGATGGATGGATGGATGGATGGATGGATGGGTGGATGAAGGTATATCTGAGACCAGAGGGCTTCCACTTCCGAGGCATATAGCAATAATCCATTCTGGTGGAGAGAAAAACAGCCAGAGGTAGCAATTATAATGGTTATAGAAATATTAGAAGAACAAAGTGGGTTTGTAAAAGGCAAGGGTTCAATAAATGCTGTATGTATGCTGAGAAAATTAATTGAACGTTCTGTAGAAGGAAACAAACACCCACATCTATGCTGTATTGACCACCCAAAGGCTTTCTATAAAGTAAGACATGCCAATATGATAAAGATGCTTGCAGATCTACAAATTGATGGGGAAAGACTTTAGACCTGTAAATAAATACATATACTGGAAGCAACAAGCTACCATAAGGATTGATAAGGAAGTAGGTCAATATCAGCCTATTAAGAGAGGTGTGAGACAGGCACGTGTAATGACTCCAGATCTTTTTTTCCCTGTGCAGTGAAAATAGTTTCAGGAATGTAGAAAATATGAAAGGAGCCATCATTTGGGGGCGAAACATCAATAACATTAGATGTGCGTATGATACAGTATTGATTGCAAACAATGAGCAGGATCTGCAACATCTGGTAGATGCGGTTGTTGCACATAGTGAACAACTGGTGTTAGAATTACATTGTAAGAAGATACAAATTATCGCCTTCACTAGGAAGAAGGAAGTACCACAATGTAACATACAGGTAAATTGGAATATTCTTAAAACATTCAATCGGTATAATTATCTTGGAATAGTCATAACATCTGATGGAAGATGCCTTGAAGAGATTAGAACAAGAATCGCCACTGCGAAGGTAGCCTTTTGCAAGATTAAAACACATACTGACCAATATAAATATGCCAATTGCAACGAGAAAAAGAGTTGAGATACAATATAGAGCCTATACTTTTGTGTGAAGCTTGGACAAAGATCAGTTAAGCTAAAAAACATCTGGTGGCTGTGGAACTGTGATTTTTGAGGAGAATGCAAACAATACCTGGAACAGACAGAAAAACCAATGACCAAGTACTACAAGTAACAAATGAAACTCGTAAATTGATTAGAGAAATTATACGTAGACAGTCAAAATGGTTTGGACATGTTATAAGAAGAAATTACTTGGAGAACTTGGTGACATCTGGCAAGATCGAAGGGAACAGACCAAGGGGAAGACCGAGAAGTAAATACCTGGATCGCTTGGCCACGTGGCATGGTCGAGACATGAACACTGAGCTGATCCACGACTCCGGTGATGGAGTGAAATGACGAGTCGTGACCGTCTACGCTTTCCGGCATGGCACATGATGGATGGATTTTAAAGGATACTGTGTTGGGAGAATTTTGGGGGAATTCATAATGGATTCTACTCAGGTGCCCGTGTTACCGAGATGAAATAGTTCAGTCACTTATCTGCGTTTACCCAAGGGAATAAACTTATACAAGTTTCTGCGGTAAATGTCGGCCTATGAAGGCAATTCTCCCATAGCTACACCAAAGAAAATGAACAAACCAGACATCTCTACAGTGAAGACAAACGACCAACGACAGACCATAGAAGAAGACGACAACGTATCGTTAAGAAAATTATTCATCGCCACTGACACAGAAGAAGAAGAAAACCCTCAAACGGATAAAACACACCAAACAGCTACACACACTCTATTTTTATTATCTTATTATTAATATCAATTATCAATTTGTACTCAATATATTTGTTTTTGCTACTTGTGATGGGTGACGACATCAAGATAATATGTGTGAATATATCAGGTATACGTACAGAGTCGCGCTCCCTGGCGAAGGCGTTAACGACTTTCTCCGTAATCCCGTATATCCACTTGAGGAACACAGCTGCGCGAGATTCGGCATTGGTTACTTACGGGGTTTGTGAGCTGGTCGCTTAGAAAGCAATGGTAAACTACTGAGCGTAATCTTGCCAAGAGCATCAACAAAAGCTGAAAAATGATGCTGCTGTTGACTGCAACGTCCTGTAAGGGATATGCAACTTTAAAAAGAAACTACGCACAAAACATCAACACATTTGCACATTTATACACAAATACACATCATATTTCATTCTACTACAAGAGACAAATATACATTCAGATATACATGGCGCACAAATTACAACACAATTGGGACTGAGACATGCATACTTCAATTTGGCAGTCCACAACGTAGGGTCTGGGACAGCCATACTACAAACATTAGATAGGTGGAACATACTCAAAAGAAATCGAGATAGCCAAGGTAGAATCAGCATAGCACAAAAAAGTAACACTTCACACACATATACAATTGTCAACATTCACGCACCACCAAATTACAACTACCAGCCACAATTTTATGAAAAACTAGACCAGTGGTTCTCAACCGGTGGGGAATTCCCTCCCCCCTCCCACCAGGGAAATTTTGGGGTTTCCGGGGGGGGGGGATGAAGATTATTTCAAGATCGCCTTAATACAAGAACCGATTACTTGATCTTGTTTTTCCCTTCATACTACTTTACGGTTTTGTACGTCTCACCCTTCTAAAATTCATTTTATAAAGTAAGTAGACCCACAAATTACGTTTTATGTGGACGTCTAGACTTGTTTTAGTATGTGCTTCCGTTATTACGTATACTGTGTAGGGGCGGGAGGGGAAGAATTTTTAGGTAGGAAATACGAAAGGGAGGGGGGAAGACGTTCTGAAAATATGGTGAAGGGGGGGGGGGAGGCACGGGCCAAAAAAGGTTGAGAACCACTGAACTAGACACACTACTCACACATACATACAGAGAACAGAACATCATCCTCTGTGGAGATTCAACTGCGTCTTACAGGCATTGGATATAATGGGTTGAGAAATGAAGACACAGGTGAGGAGAATAAACAGAAGGCACAACCAAGTTAGAGACACTGCAAAACATTTTAGACACACACACTTTAATAGACACATCCAGACATAAACACCCAAAATAATCAAGAAACAACCCACACAAATAAAATACACCACACAGGAAGAAGATTAATTAGAACATACATACCTGCAACACACCACATAATAAGTTCCGGTCGCCAGCATGACGGTTAGGCGTTGAGCCGTTAAAGCCTGTGCGTGTTTATGCTTGTGGCTACGGTTTGCAATCGCATTATCCTCATGTTGGACTGGTAGTACATGGTTCCGTCGCTCTGCTACTGAGTGAGAGCGTAGGCGACACCGTGAGCTGTGAAATTCGCGTGGAATGCTTTTACATTTGTCCTGTACAGTGAATTGTATGTTCGGAACAATGGCAACCGGCGGTTGCTGAATTGACCGTTTTGCCCTTTCGGTTCAAGAGTGCATTTTTCGGAGACTCCTGGGAGTCGGCGCTGAAGCTGCGGAGTTCGTGTTTTGTGCGTCACTTTCGGTGCGTCGCCCTGCGGTAAAAGACCGAGCCATGTGGAAAAAACCCGGGTCAATGAGGTCTATCTGGTGACTGCCGAGTCCATCGACGACGAACTGTGGTATTCGTGGATGAATTTTGTTTTGACATCCTGCCTATTCCACTTTTCACATTGGACAGTGGGGAGCATTTTGTTTGATATTCGCTGGCACGGGAATGGAGCATAATGGGGACGACCCGTTGCCGTGAAGTTGGAATCTCGACTAACTAACTAACTAACTAACTAACTAACTAACTAACTAACTAACTAACTAAACTAAACTAACTAACTAACTAACCTTCTAACTTGCGCCTTGCCTCAACCAACTTACGCCGTCTCTCACTCAACATGCTTCAGGTCATCCCATCTTTCGCTATCTCCTACATTCCCCCCCCCCCACCCCCACGCCATATTTTATTCATCTATGGCTCTAATTTTTTCTTAGTGTTATTATGTCTCCCTCTATATTGTTTTCCCTGTGGGTTCCAAATAAAGGACGTTCTGTTATACTATTCTCAGATATTATCAGTATATGTCCAATCCAGTGTCAACACCCTTTCTTCCCTTCTTGATTCATTGTTATTTGTTCAGTTCTCTCTATGAATACAACAGTTGTGATTTCGTCATGCTTTCGTCATATTTTAGGCCTTCTATTCTGGGCAGAATCTGCCATCAATCAACATCACAGTCAACGGGGAGATTCTAGTACAAGTAAACAGTTTCTCCTATCTTGGACATATAATAACAGATGATGACAGAAGTGAAACAGAAATAAAAAAGGGAATAGGAATGGCCAAAATTGCTTTCAACATCATGAAATTAGTATTAACACCTAGAGAGATTAACGTTTTACAATTTATAATTGTCAAATGTCATGTATATTCAACACTACTATATGGCGTGGAAGTCTGGACAATGAACAAGTCAGTAGAAAGTCGAATAGAGAGAGAGGCCTTGGATATGTGCATATACGAAGAATATGTCGTATTTCATGGAAACAAGCACAATCAAACACAGAGGCATAAGAAGGCATATTTTTAGCAATTTGGTAACAATTGTTATGGTGAAGAGAGATCTGTGAATGGTCCATTCAAATACATTGGCAATAATGGAAAGATTTCATGTTGTTATTTACTTGAGAATGTTGGTTGTTCACTTGCCATTGTTCACATGACAATCCTGGTTACTTACTTGAGAATGATGGTTGTTCACTTAATAATGCTGGTTGGTCACATAATAATAATGCCTGTAGTTCACTTGAGAATACTAGTTGTTCGCTTAATAATGCTAGTTGTTTAATTGACAATGTTGGCTGTTCACTTGACAATGTTGGTCGTTCACTTGAGAATGTTGGTTATTCACTTGAGAGTGCTGGTTTTTCACTTGAGAATGCTGGTTGTGGTGTAAAGATGTCATCTTTAGTTAATAGTTACATAGTCATTGAATCAGGCAGATATCCCACTGTATATGAAGCACATAATGTGAAGCACTGTGCATATGGAGCACAGTAAATGTGAAGCATGTCGGCTCCCTGGTCTAGAGGTTACACGACTTTCTCCGTAAAATTCGTATACTCTCGTAAGTAACGTGGCGTTGCGTGAGAATTGGTAGCGGTTATCTTCGCGTCGGTAACTTACAGGGTATGAGAGCCGTTTGCTCAGAAAGCAATGGCAAACTACTGAGCGTAATCTTGCGAACAAAAAAACATGTGAAGCCCAGTGTATGTGAAGCACCGTATATACAAGACAGTGATTGTAGTGGGTGCGGCAACTAGAAGTGTGGTGTAGAAGCAAGGCATCTGTCTCTAACTTGAGAAGTCTAGGTATGAATCACTGTATGGATTTGTATACAATTAATTACCGATAATTAATAATAAATTATAAAGAATTATAACGAATCCTTTTACATGTCTAAAGGTGAATTGGGTATATGGTGCTAGATGTTTTTTAGACCAGTCAGCAATTCAATGGTCATGCTGTCATTATCACGCCAATTATTTTTACTTCTTAAGCCATTTCCATCTATCCATTTTAAGCTGGATTGAACTGTAAGCCCAAATTGATTTTCAAAATCTGCCTCGATGCAGATTCGAACCCATGAATACCATGAAAGCAGGCCGGTGTCTAGCACTACACTACTGCAACATATGTCTCGAAGCTGGAACTTACTTGAGTCTGTATGTGATGGAGCCATCACATTTTGTTGGCGTGAATGCACGGAGGTACAGGTGGCTATTTTTTTCTTCTGTTAGCAGATGACGAGTGCCGGCAGCACACCGTTGTCCAACTGCACTCATGAAGATATCAGTGTAGCTATTTAACAACTATACTAAAATCCCCCAACCTTCAGCCCACGGAAGTGAATTTTATGCCTAGCCTTATCAGATAAGGCTGGAAAAACTCCTCTTGGGAGTTGGACATTGACTGAAGAGTGCCACATTAGCCACTATCCCAGCCAAATTTCAACCTCAAATTCAGAAAGACACCCACGATTTTACCTCCAATTCTGACAGACACGCACGATCCTACCTCAGATTCCAACAGACACCCATAACCCAACTTCAGATTCCGACGGACACCCATGACCCAACCATAGATTCCAATGGACACCCATGACCTTATTTCAGATTCCGACAGACACCTACGACCCAACCTTATATTTCAATGGACACTCATGACCCTACTTCAGATTCCAACGGACACCAACGACCCAACCTTATATTTCAATGCACACTCACGTACCAATCTTAGATTTCAATGGACACTCACGACCTTACGTCAGATTCCAACCGACACCCACGACCTTGCCTCAGAAACCGACGGACACCCACGACCTTACCTCAGATTCTGACAGACACCCACGACCCAACCTTAGATTTCAATGCACACTGACGTCCCTGCTTAAGATTCCGACGGACACCCACGACCTACTTCAAATTCATTCGGACACCCGTTATTTTATCTAGGCCACCCACAATCCTACCACAGAACCAACATTTATACCTCGGACTCTACTTATGACATTCCTGATCCTGCCTCAGACTCAAATACCCTAACTCTGATTATCTCAGACATCCATGATCCTTCTTCAGATTCTCCCGGACACCCAAGATCCTACCTTATATTGCCGCAAACACCCAAGGCCCTACTTCAGAATCCCGCGGACATCCAAAATCATAACTTAAACCCCAACCGCCCTAACTCAGACCTATACTGGCGCCCATGGCCTTATATCATATACCCACAACCCTGCCAGAGATCCCCACTATCCTATCTCGGACACGCATCATTCTACCTCAGATATTCCAGATTCCCAGCTGACAACCACAACATTACCTCGGATTATCTCCAGCTAAAATCTTATCTCTGATCACCACGCGGACATTAATTACTATATATATATTCCTCTCCCCCCTCTCCAGGGAACACTAATAATCCTATCCGAAACTCCCGTCGACCCTATCTCCGACTATCGACTCTAACCCAAACTCCGCAAACCCTACTTCAGACCCCCCCCCCCTTTTTTTTACGACCCATCTGGGTCGCTTCTGGGGCCTAGAAAATCACGTTTCGTTGTCACATGGCATAATCAACATCCCCCTCCCCCTCGAAAAAAAAAAACATCTGATCCACGCTTGACTAGTGATCGTGTGAGATAGCGAGACACGACTGCCCACGCTTATCGGCATGGCACATAATGATGATGATGACTGAAGGTTATATAACCACTTACGCGACCCTTTTTTGGGGGTCATGAACCGCAGGCATGTTGCAAGCTCAGAAACGCCTATCAAGAGTTTTCTCATTCACTACACAATTATTACTGACTCAGTGGATGTGACCGACAAGATGTGTTGTATGTTACAAATGTCGGGCGTTATTTTAGGCATCATCTCATCTGGTTCATCTTATACCTTGCGGTGCAGAGATGAAGCATAAATAAGCAGCTGGAGAGTGCCTGTTTATGGGCTTCATATATCGAGATTTCCATGGACTCTGCTTTTCCCTCTGTCCATCGTTTATATGGTCGGCTCCTTCCTCTGGTTTCATTTGGTATGTACATCATTGCTTGTTGTTGTATACTGTCAGTTGGTAGCCTAGTAATCTGGCCGAACCATTTAACTTGCTGTTTTCTAATTAAATATAACGCTGTTATAACCACCAATTTAGTCCTGATTTCTTCATTTCTGATTATCTCTTTTCTTGATACATTGATTATTCTCAGGAATCTCACTTCCGTTGTTGTAATTTTTCTTTTCTCTTTATCTTTCATTGTCCAGTTATGGCATTGGTAGCATAGGGTTGGTAGGAAGATTGGTTGTAGAGTATTTTAGGTATCATTGTTCATAATTAATGGTTTAGACAACACAACAATAGAAGGCATGGGCCCTAGATGAAGAGGCAGTGGTGGGCCAACACGACGGTGGTCACAGGGCATTTGAGACTCTGTGCATGTAAATGCACGAGACAAGGGATCTGGCTATGGAGCGAGCTTCTTTCCGAAAGATTGAGATGAGAAGGACGTTCTGCAAATTATTAGCTACGTTGTGAGGGTGGTGATCATTGTAGAAGATCATATTGTGTTATAAGAAAAGGCAATCTGGAAAAGGCTGTGACAAAGGAATGTATTAGAGTCAATGATTAGAGTCATTAGACGTAGACAGTCACAAATGTTGGGCATGTTATGAGAAGAAATGACTTGGAGAACTTGGTGACAACTGGCAAGATCAAAGGGAAGAGACCAAGGGGAAGACCAAGAAGTAAATCAATGGATGACTTGGCCACGCGGCCTTACGAGACAAGAACACTGAGCTGATCCACGACTCTGATGATCGAGTGAGATGGCAAAACATGACCGTCCACGCTTTTCAGCATGCCACTTGATGGATGGATGGATGGATGGATGGATGGATGGATGGATGGAGAGTCAAAAGGTTGACTGGTTGGTTGGATGGTTGACTGGCAGGTTGATTGGTTAGTTGGTTGGCTGGTTGACTGGTTCATTGACCGGTTGATTGGTTGAAAGATCTCTGGAAGGATGACGAAAGTACCAAATCGTCCGCTGCAATGACATTCAAGTCGACTAGGCTATAAAAAAAAGCTTGCATCTATTGAAATGAGGCTGCTGTAGAGACCTTAGTTCTGATCCAGCATTGAAGTAATAATCTCTGTGCGGAATGTGTTGCAAAACTCTTCTTCTCCTCTCAGAGTGTAGACAGCAGCAGGGGCAAACAATACCCCTTTAGAACTTCACATCTGGGGGGAGGCTTGGTAATCCTTGAAGCATTAGATAGATTTTGAATCCAATTTGTGGATTGGCCGCACCACGAATAGATGATCAAAGATTTTGAACCTGATCTTGCGACGTCTGCAGCCCGGTAAAAGGTGGTAAATGCTGGGTTGGCCGAGTGGCGCGGAAGATTACCAGCAGTTGAATTTATCACGAAGTAGATTGACGTAGAGGAGCAGAAATGCATGAAATACGTGACGTGTAATGATAATGATGCTGTAGAAGCTATTAACAATGATCTGGGAGATCTTTGCAGACCGTTTAAATAACATGAGAAATACATCATAGGAACAATTGACACTTAGAGAAGATAAGCGAAAGAAATAGAAATCGGAAGATACAGACAACAGGAATCGTTAAAGTTATCAGCATACTGGTGGTATTCGAACGTCTAAATGCCATTCTCTCGCTGAAGGAGCAAGTGTACTTCGAAGCACGTCCATTGATTTCTAAGAATGCCAGTCAATACTTATGGTTTTGTTTTTCTCAGTATAAACCTTAGGCCGTCTCCGTGGCTAAGGTCTTGCAGACGCGATTCGTGAGGCCGCTTACCTGCGTGCGAAACACAGCAGCGAACGATTTGGCAGCAGACCGTGTCGCGCTAGTTTTAACGTGATGGTATGGGAGCCGGTCGTTCAGAAAGCAATGGCAAACTACTGAACGTAAACTTGCCAAGACATCAACTGGTGTTGACAGCGATGCCCTGTAAATAGATTATGGTACAACAAAACAAACAAACCTTAGCAGTAACCAGGAAAACACGGAATGTTCATACGTGTGGACAGTGCTGAACTGGCCAGGGTGCCAGCTTGCCTGATGGGAAGTGGGGGAGGGGGGAGCTTGTAGGGCCCTGCTGAAGTGGGCCCCTTTAATGATTAAGTTACATAGGGTGATTAATCGTTTAAAGCGACTTCCGGTATCTGTCATAGGCGTATGTACAGTAGGTTTCCCTATGCAACCCCCTTTAATTTGATATATAATACAACAATGTCTATTAATAACTTTTAAGTCATAACTGTGACACACCCCTACTTCTCATTTGCCGCCATTCGTTTTTGTTTGGTCCAAACCTACTAATTGTCTTGCACTGAATCTATTAAACATTAGACCAGGGGTCACCATATTATGACCCGTGGGGCCGGATCCGGCCCGCGACGTCAGTTCATCAGGCCCGCCGACGGTTCTCGAATTTGTTGGAATGCGAGACGTTGTGATACAATTTACATTTAAATATTATATTTAGAATACTAGGAGATCTTCACACGTGCAGAGACCTTCTGGCTGCTATGTGCCTTAAATTTGTCATTTAAAATTGTAAATTATTGCATCTATATTTTCTTGTGTATTGCAATGTTTGCTTATTTCACGCCATCCCACGCCATCCCAAGTCATTCTCTAGGTCTTGGTAGCTCCGCTACTCTCTGTCGTTACCATGGTTTCCATGGCAACAAACACCTTTCCCGCACCCAGATGCGCCTGGCTGTCAACACAGGTCTGACGCTCCAGAAATATTTACTTCTTTTTGCCTGTCATCCATTTTATAGGTATGTAACAAGGAATTTTTTGTTTGACAGTGATAGGTAAATGAACTAAAAGTGTGAATAGGGGCAATAAAGTAGTAAAATAGCAATAAAATGCCATGGAAGCCTCGTGTTATTACGAAAATATTATTCCCAGATCAGAAAAATTCCCCAGTCAAGGTGTCAATCGAGTTGGTCTCTAGGCCAGTGTTTTTCAACCTTTCTACTGGAGCAGATCCTTACGCAAATGTTTACGTTACTCAAGGAACACTGTGCGATGATCCAAGTGTCTGTCATACTTTATGTAATAAACTAGAAGGGCAGAAATGTTGCATTTATTCGATTTAGGTCTGTGTTGGTGGAACCCCCGGCTGCCACTCGCGGAACCCCGGTTGAAAAACTCTGCTCTATGCTGTTTATTTAGGCCGGCCCTATTTATATATTTTGCAAACCTTATTGTGTGATATATTCTATTACCAAATGAACCTATAAACGTTGTATGTACCTTTGGTGAGCCGTAGCTTCACCAGTGATCCACAGTACTCCGTTTTTCTTGTGTTTAATAGGATTTTAATTATGTTTCTAATTCAATGTCTTTTTCGTTTTCAGATCCCGGTTACTTCACCCTTCATTATGGCTATTAAGACAAGAAAAGTCGACGCCGAGTGTCGCGATTTCAGTGAAGAATGGGGAGTAAAGTACTTATTTGTGGAAACAAAGGACAAGAAAACCAGCTGCGTAACATGCAGCGAAAGTGTTGCCGTTTTTAAAGAGTAAAATCTTCGGCGTCACTATCTATCAACATATGCAAAGTTTTCTGGAAAGTTACTATCTGAGAAATATGAGTCCTTTAAACGTGGTTTAGAAACAAAGAAATTTCTTTACGAAAACGTTTGCTGAAAATGAATCTGTCACTCGTAAAAGTTACAAAATAGTGCAAGAGATGGCAGAACTAGGAAAACCGTTTACTGATGGCAACTTCATCATAGAGTTATGATAGAGACAGTAAATAGCTTGTGTCCTGAGACAGCCGATTTGTTTGAAACTATCAGCCTTTCGGCAAGTTCATTTGTGCGGAGAACAGAAGAACTTGGAGAGAACATAGTGCTACAGATACGCGAGAAAGCTAGGAACTTGTTGTGGCATTCTCTGGTGCTGGATGAGTCTACTGATCTCTCGAGTACGTCATAACTTCTCGTTTTCATTCGTGGTGTCAATTTGGACTTTCAGATAACAGAAGAGTTGGTATCTGTTTGCAGTATGCATGGAACAACAACTGGAAAAGACATTTTCCTGAAAGTGCACATTTTTTTGCAAGACTATAACCTTCAGTTCAATCGGCTTCAAATGTGTTACAGCTGATATGGAGGAAAAGACATAGCTCGAGTGAGGAAGGGTCTGGCGGGATAGATCATGACTCAGTTGGAAGATTTGGAAATTCCGGCGCTCTGTTCATACACTGCATCATACGTCAGCAAGCACTCTGTGCGAGACTTAGATATTTCTTGTGCACTGATGCCAGTCGTTTCTTCTGTCATTTTTGGTTGACATCACATCCAACATGAATGAACCGATCTTGAAACTTCAGAGAAGGGATAACCTCGTCTGTGATCTCTACAGAATCATAAAGGATTTCGGAGAAAGCTGTCATTATTTGAAGCACAACTAGAAGGAGAAAAAGGTTCTCAATTTCATTGTTTAATGGTGGTGTGCTCTCGATGTTCAGAAAAAAATTATTCTTGACCTGAAGAAGCACTTTTGGAGAGATTTTCAGATCTTGACAGAATTGAGAGTGACACTGTTTTGTTCCAGAATCCGTTTGATTGTAACCTTGATGATGTGCCAGTTGAACTACATTTGGAACTCATTGATTTGCAAGCACATGACATGTTGAAAGAGAAGCACAGAGAAGGAAAACTTGTTGAATTTCACCGCTGCTTACCTGATGTTGAGTATCTGAAACTGAAGAAATTTGCCGATGGTATGGCAGCAGTGTTTGGAACAACTTATATTTGCGAGCAAACATTTTCAAAAATGAAGTATGTTAAGTCCATGCATCGAACGAGTTTGAATTATTACCATTTGAAAGCAATTCTCTTGATTGGATGCAGCAATTCCAAACCACACATTGATGATATCTTGAAAGCCAAATGTCAGTTTAACACATTTCACTAGCCTTGTTTTTTTGCTGCTTACTTTGTGCGATTCGGATATGGGCATACTAGGTCTGATGAAACTATCTGTTTGCTAACGTCGCCTTTAGTGATAACTTATTTAAAGTAAATAAATATGTTGGTTGTCTTCGTGTGTGTGCGTGCGTGCGTGTGTGTGTGTATGCGTGTGTGTGCGTGCGTGCGTGTGTGTGCGTGCGTGTGTGTGTGTGTGTGTGTATGTGTGTGTGTGTGTGTGTGTGTGTGTGTGTGTGTGTGTGTGTGTGTGTGTGTGTGTGTGTGTGTTTGTGTGTCACTCATCCATTATTAACATGGAATGCTAAACTTAATTTTTCTACTTTTTTCCCAGAGCTTTCGTACTGGCTTG
Organism: Cepaea hortensis; assembly: GCA_963921405.1. Taxonomy (NCBI): domain Eukaryota; kingdom Metazoa; phylum Mollusca; class Gastropoda; order Stylommatophora; family Helicidae; genus Cepaea; species Cepaea hortensis. Next base: position 31,742,405 of record OY992882.1, on the reverse strand, counting down.
CAAGTATTGTACAGAATGATTATGCGGCCCGCGCTCGTCATTTTGTCTGCCATCCGGCCCACTGTGAAAAAAAGTTCGGTGACCCCTGCATTAGACAATACATTTAAACTCTTAATGTATTTTTTTTTTAACCCCTTCTCGTGTCAACCTGTGTTTTTGTACCCAGTCAGAAACCTGTGAGTAGATGCATAATGAGAAGAGAGGCACAGAAACCATCGTGAAGACTGGGAAAATATGAAGCAGAAGAAAACTAGAGGAGATGGCTTGAAGGGGAGTATTGGTAAGAGGTATCGTGGCTTTGAGGTACTTCTGCCTCCTCTAACTAGAGCCGATCTAGAAGGATTTAAGGCTTGGAAAGCATGAGTTGTTACCTAACCAGAGGGTAAAGTACCTCACAGGTTCGGAAGTCCAGCTTTGTTTTGAATAAGGCCAAAATCTTAGAAGGACCCGTGTGGATGTTAAAATTATCTGAGCTACTGGAAATACCAATTTAATAATAAAGTAAAAAGGGAAATAATCACTTATATCTTATAAGAGAAATAATAAGGCTTCTAAATATTGCTTAATTAACAAAGAATATTTATAACTTTTTAATTTTATAACATACAATCGCTAGTGACATATTAGGAGGCAAGTGCAATGTTTTCATGCACTGAGAAAGGGGAAACGGTTTTCTAAGAAAAATTACTTTCGAGTAAATTTACTTCATTGATAATGAGATACTGTATCTTGGTATCTGGAAATAAAAAATATATTAAGATACTTAACGTTTAATAGTCATCTATGTCTGCTTGCACGTATTTTCGCGCTGCGAAAGACCGTGCAAGTCTCGGCATTTTGGCGCAAACCAAAAAGTGTCATGTTCATTTACAACTCACTAGAGCAGGGGTGTCAAACTCAATCACTCAGCGGGCCAAAACTCAAATCATACGTAAGGTTGCGAGCTGAACAGGATAAACATTAAATAAGCCGAAAATTAAACCCTTTTTATGTTGTACATTTTAACATTAATACAAATTAAAACAGAAAAAAGCGCTGCGCAGTGTCAATCGTGTCATTACTTCCATCCACAGCAAGGGAGATTGCAACATAGTCTTCGCCTTTTTCGATCAGCTGTGTTTTCACATTAGTGACCATCTCACAAACCCGATCAACAAGCATTTTTCTGCTAATGCCTACCTTTGCAAACATCTGCTTTCTGTCTGAACACAAGACGTCACACACTTTCAACATTCAGCGCTTCAGAAGCTCTCCTTCTTTAAATGATCTGCCTGATTTTGCGATCTCCACCGTCACAATAAAACTTGCTTTCATAGCAGCTTCATTTTGTGATTTCGCTTTGGTGAAAAGCATCTGCTAGTATGTTAGATGCCTCTTCAATTCCTCTACCTTCTGTAGTTTCTGTTCTGCGTTCAGGCGGTTTAACTTGTCTTGATGTTTAGTCTCGTAGTGCCATCTCAGATTATATTCTTTGATCACAGCCACATTATTTCCACAAATTAGACACAGGTTTACCGCCAATATCAGTAAGCATATATTCAGCCTCCCAGCGGCTTTAAAAGGCTTTTTTTTCAGAATCATCAGTTCTCTTGATCATTGTGAGAAAAGATTGTGCATCTACTGACAGACGTTTGATTGATATCAGGTAAGCCGTAGCGGGGAAATGTGATGTAATATCCGGGCACTACACTACTTTCATTTCTTTTGCGCCAATTCAAAACGATCAAGTGAACGTTGCTAGGTCACTATAACGACGAGCATCCACTCATCACACAACATTTATTTTCGCTTATTCTGATTGAAGCGAGAATGCTCCCAGCAATGCAAGGAATTTGATTTGCACTTTATATCGTGGCCATTAAAAAATAATTTTGTCTAAAATTCTCTCTCGGTTCGAATATATTTGTACGTCGGTTGAGACCTCTCGGGCTTGATATGATTGAACGCCGGGCCTGATATGGCCCGCGGGCCTTGAGTTTGACACATGTGCACTAGAGCGTCACCATGTAATTTGATAAGGGCCAAAAACACCAAACATGTGATTCTTCACCTCTGTATCTATGTGACCCAGATAGGGAAGCCATATTTAAATGGAAATGATAATTTATAGGTTATTGCCGAAGCTCATGGCAATCAATGCACTGCTATCTCCAGAAAGCACGAAATAGATCAAGATAAAATGTGTGTGTGTGTGCGCGAGCGAGCGAGCGAGAGCGAGAGAGAGAGAGAGAGAGAGAGAGAGAGAGAGAGAGAGAGAGAGAGAGAGAGAGAGAGAGAGAGAGAGAGAGAGATTGACAGGCGTAACAAGCATTCCGCTTGTGGGGGTGGAAATAAAGCAAAAGTAAGGAATGCGTATTTACATCCACTTTTCCATAAATATATTATTTTTATCAATTATTATATCAATTTATCATAAATGTATATGTATGTATTTGTTTTATTCACACATGTGATACTTAAAACTAACAAACGGCAACTCTCTGTGATATACACAAACAAAAGAAACACATTACACCTTGTAAATATACATTGCTTTGTATGAAATAAACTTTTGGAAAAAGAAATACTATTGCTTCTCGAACTTTTAGCTAAGATCAAAGTGTAGTACTCAATACTGCACTTGATCTGGTCAGGGGTCGAGATGTTCAATCAAACCTCACAACACCTCACAGAAGCTGTGGGCCTGGTGGGTCACTGCGGGCCCACAATAGAACCATGTGGACGCGGGGGCCTCAGAGTATCGCTCTATCCTTTCGGGGAACCGCTAGCCCTTCTTCTTTTTCTTCTTCTTCAGCGTTCCGAGCCATTGAGGTTCTTTGCTGCAGATACAATCCGTCTCCATTCGTCTCTATGGTGGACCTTCTCTTGCCAGTCGTTGATTCCAAGTGCTTGTAGATCTGTATATGTATTATCTCTCCGTCGTCTTCTTGGTCTACCTCGGGGTCTACGGTAATTTATTTCCTGAGTGTAAGCTAGCCCTTAAAAACAAAAACAAAAACAAAATGTTACTAAAGATTTCCGTGGAGAGGAGCAATAAAATAAGTCTAAAGACTATTTTTCAAACCGTACTTTGTAGGGTGTTCCTTCCATCATCCATCATGTGCCATGCCGATAAGCATGGGATGTCATGTTTTGCCATCTCATTCGATCACCAGAGTCATGGATTAGCTCCGTGCTCCTGTCTCGATCATACCACGTAGCCAAGCCATCCAGATATTGACTTCTCGGTCTTCCCCTTGGTCTCTTCCCTTCGATCTTGCCAGATGTCACCAAGTTCTACAAGTCATTTCTTCTCATAACATGCCCAAAAATTTTCACTGTCTACGTCTAATTTCTCTAATCAGTTTACGATCTTCATTTGTTTCTTGAAGGACTTGTTCATTGGTTTTTCGGTCTGTCCATGGTATTCTCTGCATTTTCCCCCGAAACCACATTTCCACAGCCATCAGATGTTTTTCAGCTTGACTGCTCTTTGTCCACACTTCACATCTATACAATGAACAGGCTCTATGTATCCTCTCAACACTCTTTTTCTCGTTTCAATTGAACTTTTTATTGGTCAGTATGTTTTCATCTTGAAAAAGGCTACATTCGCAATGGCAATTCTTGTTCTAATCTCTTCAAGGCATCTCCCATCAGATGTTATTATTGTTCCGAGATAACTGTACCGATTAAATTGCTTAAGAATATGCCCATTTATCGTATATCACATTGTGGTGTTTCCTTCTTCCCAGTGACGACCATAATCTGTATCAAAAATTACGATTGGGCTTTAGAGTGCTTTGAAATGCAGATGATTGGGATTCATATCCCGACGTCTGAAAAAAAAAAAATAACATTGGCTAAGATCAAAGTGTAGTACCGCTTCATCTTGCCAGGGGACGGGATGATCACCTGTCACACAGGTACTGGGGAACTCACGAGGAAACCACGAGCCCTTCAAATATTTTTTTTTTTTTAAACGTTTATGGGATTTATGTAGACAAATACAAAATTAGAGGAAAGGTCATTTATATTGTTTATAAATGGTATTCACTTTGAACAAATAGTTCTCTCCTCTCTCTCTCTCTCTCTCTCTCTCTCTCTCTCTCTCTCTCTCTCTCTCTCTCTCTCTCTCTCTCTCTCTCTCTCTTTCTCTCACTCTCTCTCTCTCTCTCTCTCTCTCTCTACAAAATGTATATGTACAATGTTCTCCTTTTTCTTTACAATTTTGCTAGAATGCTCACAACAATCGTCACTGTATGTGTGTGTAAAGTGTGGGAGTTAGTTCATAATAGTAGGTTGGGGGATGTGTGTGTGGGTGGATTCGTGATGTATATAGGTGGGCTCAGGATGTGTGAGTTGACGGGGTGGGATTTGTGGGTGGGTGCGGGATTTGTGTGTGGGTACGTGCGGGATGTATGGGTTGGCAGGGAGATGTGTGTGTGGGTGGGGATTGTGTTTGGCTAGGCGGTTGTGGGTGAGTGGGTTGTGGAGGATATGTGGGTGGATGATTGTTAGTGGGTTATGGAATGGGTAGGGGATATATGTGTGGGTGGGGAGATGTGGGGGTTATATGGTGGGTGAGAGATGTGTGCAGGTGGGGGTAGTTGTGGGTGTGGAGATGAGTGTGTGCGTGAGCGATGTGTATGGGTGCTGGATGTTTGGGTGGGGGGGAGGTGGGGAGTGTGTGTGGGTGGGTGGGTAAGGGATGCGTGGGTGAATTTGTGTGGGATTGTGGGGGATTGTGTGGGTTGGGGGAACGGTGCGTGATGGGTTGTGGGTGATGGATTTGGGGATGTGTGTGTGGGTGGGAAATATGACTGGGTGGGTGAGGGTGTATGTGGCTGGATGACGGATGTAGTGAGGGTGGTTGTAGGTGGGGAATGCGTCAGTGGGTAGGAGATGTGTGGGGAGATGTGGGTGAGGGATGGGTCTTTGGGATGTGTGTGGGTGTGGTGTTGTGTGGGAGGGGAGATGGGTGTGGATAAAGGATGTGTGTGAGTGGGTGGGGTGTGGTTGGGTGTGGGTGTGCTGATGGGTGAAGGGTGTGTGTGAGAGTGGGGGATGTGTGTTTAGATGGGTAGTTGGGGTGTGTGAATGTGGGTGGGAAGATGGGAAATGTGTGTGTTGATGAGTGGGTGAGCGATGTGTGGGTGTTAGTGGTTTAGGGATAAGTACATGTGTGAAGGGATGTGTGAGGGGATGAGTGTATGGGTGGGGAAATGTGTGTGTGGGTTCGTTGTGTGTGCGTGGATGGCAGGTGTGTGTTTGTGAATGGGGGATGTGTTTGTGGGTGGGGATGTGTGTGACAGATGTGTGTGGGTAGGGAGATGTGTGTAGGTGGTGATCTGTGTGTATATGGTTAGGGGTATGTGGTTAGGGGTTTGTGGCTGGGGGATGGGCGGGTGGAGGATGTGTCGGTTGGGTAGAGGATGTGTGGGTGGGTGATAGTATATGGGTAAGGGTGTGTGGTTAAGGGATGTGTGGTTAAATGATGTTTGGTTGGGGGATGGGTGGGTGGAGGATATTGGGTGGGTAGAGGATATGTGGGTGGGTGATTGTGTGTGGGTTAGGAGATGGTGGGGGGTGTTTGTATGGGTGGGCTCGAGATCTGTGAATGAGCTGAGGGAGATGGGATTTTATGTGGGTGGGTGCGGAATTTGTGTGTGGGTAGGTGAGGGATATGTGAGTTGGTGGGGAGATGTGTGTGTGTGTGTGGGGGGTGTGATGTGTGGTTGAGGGATGTGTGTTTGGCTGGGTGGTTGGAGGTGTGTGGGTGGAGGAGGATATGTGGGTGGGTAATGGGACGGGTGGAGGATACGTGAGTGGTTGGGGAGATGTGTGTAGGTGGGCCGATGTGTGTGTGGGGGGGGATGTGTGGGTTGGGAAATTTATGTGTGCTTGGGGTGTGGGTGGATGGGATTTGTGGTGGGTGGGTGGTGTATTTGGGTGGGGCGATGTGTAGGTGTGAGGATGTGGTGGATGGGTGGAAGCATGTATGTGTATCTGGGCTGTGTGTGTGGTTGGGTGGGGGAGTTGGCGTGAATGGGGGATGTGTGGGTGGGTGGTGGATGTGTCTCATAACATGGTAATATGCATTGTCTATGTTTACAAAATTCATTTGACAATGTTTTTTCCTATGAACTATTGATGAACAAAAGATGAGTGATTGGAAGGGCAGAATGTAAGACGGGCCTGCGTGCCCAATTTGTTACCCTCTGAAAATAAAGTCCGTTCGTTCTTTCGTTTGTTCTCTCTCTCTCTCTCTCTCTCTCTCTCTCTCTCTCTCTCTCTCTCTCTCTCTCTCTCTCTCTCTCTCTCTGTCAAATGGTGCATTGCTTTCTAACAACCAGCCCCCTCCACCCCTATTTCTTTAACATACGTATCTCCTATAGTAATAAATCATACAATTCAACTGCGAATAGAGAAAAATTATATTCGCAGTAGAATTGCGGGAAGTAACAAACATGTCACAGCGTCTGCTCACTAGTCAATTTTAGTTTGAGCCATTAAGAAGTCTAAGAAGCTGGTTAATTTAAATGGAATGTTCACTGTTGCGAGTTTAATTCTGCCGAATTCTCCGTAATTTTTAATGAATCACCCTTCTTTTTATTTCTGTCATCTTCTGGCATCCCGTTTTATTTTTACATTACGTTAGTCCTGTTTAAATATCAAGAATAATTTTCCAGAACTGGTATCCCCAATACAAATAACGATCCCTACAAATAATTGTGTCCCCAGGCGAGTTCAAGAATTGTCAACTTTCGTTTCTGTACACTTACTGTTACCAGGCATCCATGTTTGTTTACGTTACCAACCTACTTTGTATGTCCTGATAATTCTGGTCCAAGCTGACAGTGACAGTAATATGCTTCGATCATCACACTTTATTCACATGCTTCGAATTTCTCAGTTCTATATTTTTGTTCCTAATGTTTAATATTTTTACGTATTTGCTGAAATTTTTTTTTTTATTTCACCGACGAGGAATCGAACCTCGAGATCCCGCGTGACAGGCGGAGACACTTGTCACTACGCTACTGAGGAAAGGTTAACATATCAACAAACATTTATAATAATAAATATAGCTACACGCATAGGAATAATTACGGGACCTACTTCTACTGAGAATATAATTTTTTTTTCCATTCGCAATTCTATTGCGAATAGTCACCTCGATTAAGAAATGAATGGTCCGAAATTCTTGGGAAAGAGGGTGGTCATCTGATGATCGGAAGGCCCCTGCCGTGTTTGCTCCGCGTAAGAACTACGCCTATGATCAAACATTCTGCTGAATTAACCATATAGCTAAAAGAAAAACACATAGATGAGCAATGAGATGGGGACATAAATATCTAATATTCTTATAAGGGAGGCAACTAGCATTTAAAAAAATCAATAGCTTAGCTATAATATTATTAAATATTTAACAAAAATATCTCTCTGCTGTGTTTGATAAATAAAACTAATAATTCGGAAGTCGGAAATTGTAAAACATCAAAGAATTCTTTTACACTACTTAGGAAATGTGTCTTTAATCTTTACTTACTTAAACTTTATAAACAACTGTGATGTTTCACATTTATTGATTAAGGCTAAGGGTCAATTGTGTACTTTCAATGTCACGACGCCATAGATCTATTTGTATTCCCCCTCTGTGGGGGAAAGCATTTTTTTTACTGGCCTCTTAAGGCCACATACAATTTAAAAGAAATTAACCACACACTTCCCTAACTTTGATAACATTTAGAAAGAAATGGGAAGACAGAATATTCACATGTTAGGTATATCTGAGACCAGAGGGCTTTCACGTCCGAGGAATATAGCAATAATCCATTCTGGTGGAGAGAAAAACAGTCAGAGGTAGCAATTATAATGGTTATAGAAATATTAGAAGAACAATGTGGGTTTGTAAAAGGCAAGGGTTCAATAAATGCTGTATATATGCTGAGAAAATTAATTGAACGTTCTGTAAAAGGAAACAAACACCCACATCTATGCTGTATTGACCATCCAAAGGCTTTCTATAAAGTAAGACATGCCAATATGATAAAGATGCTTGCAGATCTACAAATTGATGGGGATAGACTTTAGACCTGTAAAAAAAATACATATATTGGAAGCAACAAGCTACCATAAGGATTGATAAGGAAGTAGGTCAATATCAGCCTATTAAGAGAAGTGTGAGACAGACACGTATAATGTTTCCAGATCTTTTTTCCCTGTGCAGTGAAAATTGTTTCAGGAATGTAGAAGATATAAAAGGAGCCATCATTTGGGGACGTAACATCAACAACATTAGATGTGCGGATGATACAGTATTGATTGCAAACATTGAGCAGCATCTGCAACATATGGTAGATGTGATTGTTGCACACAGTGAATAACTGAGGTTAGAATTGCATTGTAAGAAGATACAAATTATCGCCGTCACTAGGAAGAAGGAAGTACCACAATGTAACATACAGGTAAATGGGAATATTCTTAAACAATTCAATCGGAATAATTATCGATAGTCGTAACATCTGATGGGAGATGCCTTGAAGAGATTAGAAAAAGAATCGCCACGGCGAAGGAAGCCTTATGCAAGATTAAAACACATACTGACCAAATAAAAATATGCCAATTGCAATGAGAAAAAGAGTGTCGAGGTGCTATATATAGAGCCTGTACTTTTGTATGGATGTGAAGCTTGGAAAATGAGCAGTCAAGCTAAAAAAACATCTGATGGCTGTGGAACTGTGGTTTCTGAGGAGAATGCAAACAATACCTGGGACAGACAGAAAACCAATGACCAAGTACTACAAGTAACAAATAAAACTAGTAAATTGATTAGAGAAATTAGACGTAGACAGTCAAAATGATTTGGGCATGTTATAAGAAGAAATGAATTGGAGAACTTGGTGACATCTGGCAAGATCGAAGGGAACAGACCAAGGGGAAGATCGAGAAGTAAATACCTGGATGGCTTGGCCATGTGGCATGGTCGAGACATGAACACTGAGCTGATCCACGACTCAGGTGATCGAGTGAAATGACGAGTCGTGACCGTCTACGCTTTCCGGCATGGCACATGATGGATGGATTTTAAAGGTTACTGTGTTGAAAGAATTTTGGGGAAATTCACAATGGATACTACTCAGGTGCGCCGTGTTACCGAGATGAGATAGTTTACCTGCGTTTACCCAAGGGAATAAACTTATACAAGTTTCTGCGGTAAATGTCGGCATATGAAGGCAATTCTCCCATAGCTACACCAAAGAAAATGAACAAACCAGACATCCCTACAGGGAAGACAAACGACCAACGACAGACCATAGAAGAAGACGACAACGTATCGTTAAGAAAATTATTCATCGCCACTGACACAGAAGAAGAAGAGAATCCGGAAACGGCCAAAACACACCAAACAGCTACACACACTCTATTTTTATTATCTTATTATTAATATCAATTATCAATTTGTACTCAATATATTTGTTTTTGCTACTTGTGATGGGTGACGACATCAAGATAATATGTTTGAATATATCAGGTATACGTACAGAGTCGTTCTCCCTGGCGAAGGCGTTAACGACTTTCTCCGTAATCCCGTATATCCACGTGAGGAACACAGCTGCGCGAGATTCGGCATTGGTTACTTGCGGGGTTTGTGAGCTGGTCGCTCAGAAAGCAATGGTAAACTACTGAGCATAATCTTGCCAAGAGCATCAACAAAAGCTGGAAAATGCTGCTGTTGACTGCAACGTCCTGTAAGGGATATGCGACTTTTAAAAAAAATACGTACAAAACAACAACACATTTGCACATTTATACACAAATACACACCATATTTCATTCTACTACAAGAGACAAATATACATTCAGATATACATGGCGCTCAAATTACAACACAATTAGGTCTGAGACATGCATACTTCAATTTGGCAGTCCACAACATAGGGTCTGGGACAGCCATACTACAAACATTAGATAGGTGGAACATACTCAAAAGAAATCGGGATAGCCAAGGTAGAATCAGCATAGCACAAAAAAGTAACACTTCACACACATATACAATTGTCAACATTCACGCACCACCAAATTACAACTACCAGCCACAATTTTATGAAAAGCTAGACCAGTGGTTCTCAACCGGTGGGGATCTCCCCCCCCCCCCCCCCCCGCGGGGGAAATTTTGGGTTTTCCGGGGGGTGGGATGAAGATTATTTCAAGAACATATATAAAGAACAATTAATACAAGAACCGATTACTTGATCTTGTTTTTCCCTTCATACTTTACGGTTTTGTACGTCTCAAACTTCTAAAATTCATTTTATAAAGTAAGTAGACCCACAAATCACGTTTTATGTGGACGTCTAGACTTGTTTTAGTATGTGCTTCCGTTATTACGTATACTGTGTGGGGGCGGTAGGGGAAGAATTTTTAGGTAGGAAATACGAAAGGGAGGGAGGAAGACGTTCTGAAAATATGGTGAAGGGGGGAGGCACGGGCCAAAAAAGGTTGAGAACCACTGAACTAGACACACTACTCACACATACATACAGAGAACAGAACATCATCCTCTGTGGAGATTCAACTGCGTCTTACAGGCATTGGATATAATGGGTTGAGAAATGAAGACACAGGTGAGGAGAATAAACAGAAGGCACAACCAAGTTAGAGACACTACAAAACATTTGAGACACACACACTTTAATAGACACATCCAGACACAAACACCCAAAATAAGCGAGAAACAACCCACAAAAATAAAATACACCACACAGGAAGAAGATTAATTAGGACATACATACCTGCAACACACCACATAATAAGTTCGGGTCGCTAGCATGACGGTTAGGCGTTGAGCCGTTAAAGCCTGTGGCGTGTTTATGCTTGTGGCTACGGTTTGCAATCGCATTATCCTCATGTTGGACTGGTAGTACATGGTTCCGTCGCTCTGCTACTGAGTGAGTGCGTGGGCGACACCGTAAGCTGTGAAATTCGCGTGGAATGCTTTTACATTTGTCCTGTACAGTGGACTGTATGTTCGGAACAATGGCAACCGGCGGTTGCTGAATTGACCGTTTTTCCCTTTCGGATCACGAGTGCATTTTTCGGAGACTCCTGGGAGTCGGCGCTGAAGCTGCGGAGTTCGTGTTTTGTGCGTCACTTTCGGTGCGTCGCCCTGCGGTAAAAGACCGAGCCATGTGAAAAGACCCGGGTCAATGAGGTCTTTCTGGTGACTGCCGAGTCCATCGACGACGAACTGTGGTATTCGTGGATGAATTTTGTTTTGACATCCTGTCTATTCCACTTTTCACATTGGACAGTGGGGAGCATTTTGTTTGATATTCGCTGGCACGGGAATGGAGCATAATGGGGACGACCCGTTGCCGTGAAGTTGGAACCTCGACTAACTAACTAACTAACTAACTAACTAACTAACTAACTAACTAACTAACTAACTAAACTAAACTAACTAACTAACTAACCTTCTAACTTGCGCCTTGCCTCAACCAACTTACGCCGTCTCTCAATCAACATGCTTCAGGTCATCCCATCTTTCGCTATCTCCTACATCCCCCCCACCCCCACGCCATATTTTATTCATCTATGGCTCTAATTTTTTCTTAGTGTTATTATGTCTCCCTCTATATTGTTTTCCCTGTGGGTTCCAAATAAAGGACGTTCTGTTATACTATTCTCAGATATTCTCAGTATATGTCCAATCCAGTGCCAACACCCTTTCTTCCCTTCTTGATTCATTGTTATTTGTTCAGTTCTCTCTATGAATACAACAATTATGATTTCGTCATGCTTTCGTCATATTTTAGGCCTTCTATTCTGTGCAGAATCTGCTATCAATCAACATCACAGTAAACGGGGAGATACTAGTACAAGTAAACAGTTTCTCCTATCTTGCACATATAATAACAAATGATGACAGAAGTGAAACAGAAATAAAAAAAGGGAATAGGAATGGCCAAAATTGCTTTCAACATCATGAAATTAGTATTAACACCTAGAGAGATTAACGTTTTACAATTTATAATTGTCAAATGTCATGTATATTCAACACTACTATATGGCGTGGAAGTCTGGACAATGAACAAGTCAGTAGAAAGTCGAATAGAGAGAGAGGCCTTGGATATGTGCATATACGAAGAATATGTCGTATTTCATGGAAACAAACACAATCAAACACAGAGGCATTAGAAGGCATATTTTTAGCAATTTGGTAACAATTGTTATCTTGAAGAGAGATCTGTGAATGGTCCATTCAAATACATTGGCAATAATGGAAATATTTCATGTTGTTATTTACTTGAGAATGTTGGTTGTTCACTTGCCATTGTTCACATGACAATCTTGGTTACTTACTTGAGAATGATGGTTGTTCACTTAATAATGCTGGTTGTTCACATAATAATGCCTGTAGTTCACTTGAGAATACTAGTTGTTCGCTTAATAATGCTAGTCATTCACTTGAGAATGTTGGTTGTTCACCTGACAATGCTGGTTGTTCACTTAATAATGCTAGTTGTTTAATTGACAATGTTGGCTGTTCACTTGACAATGTTGGTCGTTCACTTGAGAATGTTGGTTGTTCACTTGAGAATGTTGGTTGTTCACTTGAGAATGCTGGTTTTTCACTTGAGAATGCTGGTTGTGGTGTAAAGATGTCATCTTTAGTTAATAGTTACAGAGTCATTGAATCAGGCAGATATCCCACTGTATATGAAGCACATAATGTGAAGCACTGTGCATATGGAGCACAGTAATTGTGAAGCATGCCGGCTCCCTGGTCTAGAGGTTACACGACTTTCTCCGTAAAATTCGTATACTCTCGTAAGTAACGTGGCGTTGCGTGAGAATTGGTAGCGGTTATCTTCGCGTCGGTAACTTACAGGGTATGAGAGTCGGTTGCTCAGAAAGCAATGGCAAACTACTGAGCGTAATCTTGCGAACAAAAAAAACATGTGAAGCCCAGTATATGTGAAGCACCGTATATACAAGACAGTGATTGTAGTGGGTGCGGCAACTAGAAGTGTGGTGTAGAAGCAAGGCATCTGCCTCTAACTTGAGAAGTCTAGGTATGAATCACTGTATGGATTTGTATACAATTAATTACCTTAAAAAATTATAATGAACCATTTTACATGTCTTAAGGTGAATTGGGTATATGGTGCTAGATGTTTTTTAGACCAGTCAGCAATTCAATGGTTATGCTGTCATTATCACGCCAATTATTTTTACTTCTTAAGCCATTTCCATCTATCCATTTTAAGCTGGATTGAACTGTAAGCCCAAATTGATTTTCAAAATCTGCCTCGATGCAGATTCGAACCCATGAATACCATGAAAGCAGGCCGGTGTCTAGCACTACACTACTGCAACATATGTCTCGAAGCTGGAACTTGCTTGAGTCTGTATGTGATGGAGCCATCACAGTTTGTTGGCGTGAATGCACGGAGGTACAGGTGGCTATTTTTTTCTTCTGTTAGCAGATGACGAGTGCCGGCAGCACACCGTTGTCCAACTGCACTCATGAAGATATCAGTGTAGCTATTTAACAACTATACTAAAAATCCCCCAACCTTCAGCCCAGGGAAGTGAATTGTATGCCTAGCCTTATCAGATAAGGCTGGAAAAACTCCTCTTGGGAGTTGGACATTGACTGAAGAGTGCCAAATTAGCCACTATACCAGCCAAATTTCAACCTCAAATTCAGAAAGACACCCACGATTTTACCTCCAATTCTGACAGACACGCACGATCCTACCTCAGATTCCAACAGACATCCATAACCCAACTTCAGATTCCGACGGACACCCATGACCCAACCATAGATTCCAATGGACACCCATGACCTTATCTCAGATTCCGACAGACACCAACGACCCAACCTTATATTTCAATGGACACTCATGACCCTACTTCAGATTCCAACGGACACCAACGACCCAACCTTATATTTCAATGCACACTCACGTACCAATCTTAGATTTCAATGGACACTCACGACCTTACGTCAGATTCCAACCGACACCCACGACCTTGCCTCAGAAACCGACGGACACCCACGACCTTACCTCAGATTCTGACAGACACCCACGACCCAACCTTAGATTTCAATGCACACTGACGTCCCTGCTTAAGATTCCGACGGACACCCACGACCTACTTCAAATTCATTCGGACACCCGTTATTTTATCTAGGCCACCCACAATCCTACCACAGAACCAACATTTATACCTCGGACTCTACTTATGACATTCCTGATCCTGCCTCAGACTCAAATACCCTAACTCAGATTATCTCAGACATCCAAGATCCTTCTTCAGATTCTCCCAGACACCCAAGATCCTACCTTATATTGCCGCAAACACCCAAGGCCCTACTTCAGAATCCCGCGGACATCCAAAATCATAACTTAAACCCCAACCGCCCTAACTCAGACCTATACTGGCGCCCATGGCCTTATATCATATACCCACAACCCTGCCAGAGATCCCCTCTATCCTATCTCGGACACTTATCATTCTACCTCAGATATTCCAGATTCCCAGCTGACAACCACAACATTACCTCGGATTATCTCCAGCTAAAATCTTATCTCTGATCACCACGCGGACATTAATTACTATATATATATTCCTCTCCCCCCTCTCCAGCGAACACTAATAATCCTATCCGAAACTCCCGTCGACCCTATCTCCGACTATCGACTCTAACCCAAACTCCGCAAACCCTACTTCAGACCCCCCCCCCCCCCGCCTTTTTTTTACGACCCATCTGGGTCGCTTCTGGGGCCTAGAAAATCACGTTTCGTTGTCACATGGCATAATCAACACCCCCCTCCCCCTCGAAAAAAAACAAACATCTGATCCACGCATGACTAGTGATCGTGTGAGATAGCGAGACACGACTGCCCACGCTTATCGGCATGGCACATAATGATGATGATGACTGAAGGTTATATAACCACTTACTCGACCCTTTTTTTGGGGTCATGAACCGCAGACATGTTGCAAGCTCAGAAACGCCTATCAAGAGTTTTCTCTTTCACTACACAATTATTACTGACTCAGTGGATGTGACCGACAAGATATGTTGTATGTTACAAATTTCGGGCGTTATTTTAGGCATCATCTCATCTTGTTCATCTTATACCTTGCGGTGTAGAGATGAAGCATAAATAATCAGCTGGAGAGTGCCTGTTTATGGGCTTCATATATCGAGATTTCCATGGACTCTGCTATTCCCTCTGCCCATCGTTTATATGGTCGGCTCCTTCCTCTGGTTTCATTTGGTCTGTACATCATTGCTTGTTGTATTATACTGTTAGTTGGTAGCCTAGTAATCTGGCCGAACCATTTAACTTGCTGTTTTCTAATTTGTGGACTGGCCGCACCACGGATAGATGATCAAGGATTTTGGCAGTGTAGGCCCTGATTCTGCGACGTCTGCAGCCCGACAAAAGGTGGTAAATGCTGGGTGGGTTGAGCCAGTGGCGCGGAAGATTACGAGCTGTTGAATTTATCACGAAGTAGATTAACGTAGAGGAGCAGAAATGCATGAAATACGTGACGTGTAATGATAATGATGCTGTAGAAGCTATTAACAATGATCTGGGAGATCTTTGCAGATCGTTTAAATAACATGAGGAATACATCATAGCTCCCCCGATGGTGTTTCCACCTTGTCGTGGTGGGGGAGCTTGAGTTTCTCAATGACCCTGAGAGCTATGCCGGCGGTAGCGTAGCTACCAGCAGGGCCTCCCAAGCCGGACAGGTCAAAGGGTAGAGAACAGACAAAGAGAAACACCCTGGTCCTCCAGGTTGGGGGTTGAAGCGTGGGGTTAACATCCCCACCTTTGTAAAAACCTTTCTTTGTTACGAAACAAATACATGAGCCTCGATATCGGACTGACTTATCTGGACAACGACCTTGGAATGTTAAAGGACTTTTGAGATTTGGAACATGGAATGTACGGACACTATATCGAGCTGGAGCAGCTGAAGAACTAACCCGAGAGCTGGTTGAATATCAAATGGATATAACAGCAATTCAAGAAATAAGGTGGCCAGGAGAGGGTACTTTAGAGCAAAATGGAATGATTATAATATATGGAGGAAACACCCAAAATAAACATGAATTAGGAACAGGATTTGTCATCAAAAAAGAGTTATGGGGGAACGTTTTAAACTTTAAAGCTTTTAATGACAGGATTAGTAAATTACGAATAAAAGGTAAATGGAAAAATATAACGATGATTAATGTACATGCACCTACTGAAGAGAAAGAAGATGATATTAAAGAAGACTTTTATAATGATCTGGAAGATGTCATAGAAGAAACCCCCAAACAGGACATCCTGATTGTGCTGGGAGACTTCAATGCAAAAATAGGTAGAGAGCAAACTAATAAAAAAGTGGCCGGTATGGAAAGACTACATACAACTTCAAATGATAATGGATGGAGAGTCATCAACCTGGCAGAAGCCAAAGGACTGCAGATTAGCAGTACCAGACTACAAAGAAAGGATATACACAAACAAACTTGGAAATCATGTGACAAGAGAACCTATAATCAAATAGATCACATTTTAATTAACAACAAAAATGCATCAAACATACAGCAAGTCAGAAGTTATAGAGGAGCTGAGTGCCACAGTGACCACTTCCTCGTTGGAGCAAATTTTAAAATAAAACTTAAGAGAGCTTTCTATACTAAATTACAAAGATTACACCCAACATATAACAGAGAAAAACTGCAAGACATTACAGTCAAAGATAAATTTACAGATGAAATAAAATGTAAACTTGAAACTCTGCAAAACCCTTTGGAGGAAAGCGTTGACCAAACTTGGTTGAACATCAAGAATACAATTCAGTCTACCGCAGGAGAATGTCTCGGTGTGTTAACCACGCATAGAAAGAACAGATGGTTCAATCAAAAATGTGAAGAAGCAGTCATTAGGAAGAAGAATGTCAGACATGTATGGTTAAATGACATCAATAACATCCAAAAGGAAGAGCATTATAGAAATGAATGTAAAGAGGCTACAAAAATAGTCAGACAGCAGAAGCGAGAATATATGAGTAATATAATCAAAGATATGGAAACTAATCACCAGAAAAATGAATCCAGAAAATTTTTTAAAGAACTGAAGTCAATGAAACGAGGGCACCAACAAAACACATATGGTTTAAAAGACAAAAATGGGAATATGATAAATACCAATGAGGAAATGTGCAACACATGGAAAGAATATTTTATTGAATTACTAAATTGTGAAGCTCCAAGTAACATTTTCCCACAGGAAGAGGTTCTAACATGCGAACCACAAATTGAAGAAACTACATTTGAAGAAATCCTATATGTAATCACACGACTTAAAAACAATAAGGCAACTGGGACTGATGGAATTGCTGCTGAATTTATAAAGGCAGGTGGCCATGCATTACATCTAAAGCTATACGAACTAATAATAAAAATCTGGAGGACAGAAGAATTACCCCATGACTGGAAAGAGTCATTATTGATACCTATCTTTAAGAAAGGAGACAAGTTCCAATGTGGAAATTATAGAGGAATATCACTACTGTCCACAAGCTATAAGATACTATCCGCAGTATTACTAAATAGACTAAAACCATATTCAGAAGACATATTAGGTGACTACCAGGCGGGTTTTAGACAAAACAGATCAACAATAGATCAGATATTTATCTTACGACAAATAGCCGAGAAACATTGGGAATATAAAAGAGATCTCCATAACATTTTTGTGGATTTTAAAAAGGCTTATGATAGTGTCCATAGGAATAGTCTATGGAATGCTATGCAGGAATTTGGAATACCAAGGAAGTTAATCAACATGACCAGACTATGCATGGAAGATACTTATAATATAGTAACATATAAAGGCAGGAAATCAGACCCCTTCCAAATAACATCTGGCTTGAAACAGGGTGATGCACTATCGCCGCTACTCTTCAATCTGGCTCTAGAGAAAGTTGTAAGGAAGGTAAAGGAGGAATGTGATATTGGAGGAACATCCAAGCTGCTTGGTTATGCAGATGATATAGATATTATAGGGCAAAGTGAACAAAAGACATTGGAAATATTGACTCACTTAAAGGAAAAAGCCCAACAGATGGGGCTGGTTATCAACCAAGATAAGACAGAATATATGGTAATTTCAAGAGACGGAATGGCTAGAAACCCTGGCCACATACAAATAGATAATATGACCATTAAAAGAACGGAAACATACAAATACCTGGGTACAATCTTCAACTCCTCCAACATCATAAGGGAAGAAATACAAACTAGAATCAACTCTGAAAATAAGATATACTATGCACTACAACATCTACTAAAATCAAAGGCGCTATCTCGTAACACCAAAATCACAATATATAAAACACTGATCAGACCAGTTGTGCTGTATGGCTCTGAAACCTGGAGTACAACGAAAGGAGACAAAGCCTTGTTACAAACCTTTGAGAACAAAATTTTAAGACGCATCTTTGGACCCATTAGGGATACACAAAGTGGAGAGTGGAAAAGAAGAAATAACAAAGACATTTATGATCTGTTTAAGTCCCCGCTAATCACTGGTATCATGAAGGCTAATAGACTACAATGGCTGGGGCATATAGAAAGAATGGAAGATAATAGGGAAACAAAACTCGCTTACACTCAGGAAATAAATGACCGTAGACCCCGAGGTAGACCAAGAAGGCGGTGGAGAGATAATACATGTACAGACCTACAAGCACTTGGAATCAACGACTGGCAAGAGAAGGTCCACCAGAGAGACGAATGGAGACGGATTGTATTTGCAGCAAAGAACCTCAATGGCTCGGAACGCTGAAGAAGAAGAAGAAGAAGAAGAAGAAGAAGAAGAAGAAGAAGAAGAAGAAGAAGAAGAAGAAGAAGAAGAAGAAGAAGAAGAAGAAGAAGAAGAAGAAGAAGAAGAAGAAGAAGAAGAAGAAGAAGAAGAAGATACATCATAGGAATAATTGACACTTAGAGAAGTTAAGCGAAAGAAATAGAAATCGGAAGATAACAGACAACAAGAAATGTTAAAGTTATCAGCATACTGGTGGTATTCGAACTTCTAAATGCCATTATCTCGCTGAAGGAGCAAGTGTACTTCGAAGCACTACCATTGATTTCTAAGAATGCCAGTCAATACTTATGTTTTTTTTTCTCTGTATAAAAGTATAAACTTTAGGCCGGTCTCCGTGGCTAAGTTCTTGCAGATGCGATTCTTGAGGCCGCTTACCTGCGTTAGAAACACAGCTACGAACGATTTGGCAGTAGACCGTGTCCCTTAGGTTTTAACGTGATGGTATGGGAGCCGATTGTTCAGAAAGCAATGGCAAACTACTGAACGTAAACTTGCCAAGACATCAGCTGGTGTTGACAGCGATGTCCTGTAAATAGGTTATGAAACAAAACAAAACAACTTTAGCAGTAACCAGGACCACACAGAATGTTCATACGTGTGGACAGTGCTGAACTGCCCATGGTGCAAGCTTGCCCGATGAGAAATGGGGCCTTGTGAGGCCCTGATGAAGTGGGCCCTTAACTGATTAAGTGACATGTGATGATTAATTTTTTAAAGCGACTTCCGGTATCTGCCATAAGCGTATATACAGTAGATTTCCCTATGCAACCCCCTTTAATTTGATATATAATACAACAATGTCTATTAATAACTTTTAAGTCATAACTGTGACACACCCCTACTTTAAATTTTCCACCATTCGTTTTTGATTGGTCCAAACCAACTAATTGTTTTGCACTGAATCTATTAAACATTAGACCAGGGGTCATCATATTATGACCCACGGGGCCGGATCCTGCTCGCGACGTCAGTTCATCAGGCCCGCCGACGGTTCTCGAATTTGTTTGATAAAACGTATGGAATACGAGACGTTGTGATACAACTTAAATTTAAATATTATATTTAGAATACTAGATCTTCAAACGTGCAGAGACCTTCTGGCTGCTATGTGCCTTAAATTTACAATTTAAAATTGTAAATTATTGCATCTAGATTTTCTTGTGTATTGCAATGTTTGATTATTTCACGCCATCCCAAGTCCTTCTCTAGTTCTTGGTAGCTCCGCTTACGCTCTGACGTTACCATGGTTTCCATTGCAACACACATAAACACACATCTTTCCCGCACCCAGATGCGCCTTGCTGTCAACACAGGTCCGACGCTCCAGAATTATTTACTTCTTTTTGCCTGTTATCCATTTTATAGTTTTTTAACATGGAATGCTTTGTTTGACAGTGATAGGTAAATGAAATACAAGTGTGAATATGGGCAATAAAGTAGCAAAAATAGCATTAAAATGCCATAGAAGCCTCGTGTTATTACGAAAATATTATTCCCAACTCAGAAAAATTCCCTGGTCAAGGTATCAATAGAGTTGGTCTCTAGACCAGTGTTTTTTAACCTTTCTGCTGGAGCAGATTCTTACGCAAATGTTTACGTTACTCAAGGGACACTGTGCGATGATCCAAGTCTCTGTCATACTTTATGTAATAAACCAGAAGGGCAGAAATGTTGCATTTAGGCGATTTCGGTCTATGTTGGTGGAACCCCTGGCTGCCACTCGCGGAACCCCGGTTGAAAAACTCTGCTCTATGCTGTTTATTTAATCCGGCCCTATTTATATATTTTGCAAACCTTATTGTGTGATATATTCTGTTTAGTCTATTTTTGACTTTCAGATAACAGAAGAGTTGGTATCCGTTTGCAGCATGCATGGAACAACAACTAGAAAAGACATTTTCATGAAAGTGCAAATTTTTGTTTGCAAGATTATAACATTCAGTTGAATCAGCTTCAAATGTGTTACAGCTGATGGAGGAAAAAACATGGTTCGTGTGGGGAAGGGTCTGGTGGGATAGATCAGGATTCAGTTGGAAGATTTGGAAATTACTGCGCTCTGTTCATACACTGCATCATACGTCAGCAAGCACTCTGTGGGAAAGATATAGATATTTCTTGTGTACTGATGCCAGTCGTTTCTTCTGTGAACTTAATTCGAGACATACATTCAATCACCGTCATTTCCAGGCTTTTCTTGAGGAAATTGATTCTTAATTATGCGACTCGCATTATCACACATCAATGTTGTGGCTCAGCTGCAGCAAAATCCTGTTTCGTGTTTACAAGCTCCGAAACGAAATAGATGGTTTCCTTACTGAAAAAGATAGAGCTGATCCACAGCTGTCAGATTCTATCCGGCTGTTAAAGTTGTCATTTTTGGTTGACATCACATCCAACATGATTGAACTGAACTTGAAACTTCAGGGAAAGAATAACCTCGTCTGTGATTTTTACAGAATCATAAAGGATTTCGGAGAAAGCTGTCATTATTTGAAGCACAACTAGAAGGAGAAAAAGTTTCTCATTTTCATTGTTTAAGGGTGGTGTGCTCTCGATGTTCAGAAAAAAATTATTCGTGACTTGAAGAAGCATTTTTGGAGAGATTTTCAGATCTTGACAGAATTGAGAGTGACATTCTTTTGTTCCAGAATCCGTTTGATTGTAACCTTGATGATGTGCCAGTTGAACTACATTTAGAGCTCACTGAAAAGAAAATCCTAACCTGCACAGTTTGCGGCGACTGCACTAGCCAGGTGACCTTAATTCCTCAGGCTCAAAGATCCCTCTGCCATACACCGCAAGGTACTATATTGGCAGTAAATGACAGTTGATTTGCAAGTACATGACTTGTTGAAAGAGAAGCACAGAGAAGGAAAACTTGTTGAATTTCACCGCTGCTTACCTGTTGTTGAGTATCTGAAACTGACGAAATTTGCCGCTGGTATGGCATCAGTGTTTGAAACAACTTATATTTGTGAGCAAACATTTTCAAAAATGAAGTATGTGAAGTCAACACATCGAACGAGATTGAATTATGAACATTTTAAAGCAATTCTCTTGATTGGATGCAGCAATTCCAAACCACACATTGATATCTTGAAAGCCAAACGTCAGTTTAACAAATTTCACTAACCTCTTTTTGCTGCTTAGTTTGTGCGATTCGGATATAGGCATACTAGGTCTGATGTTACTATTGTTTGTCTTGTGTGTGTGTGCGTGCGCGCATGCGTGCGTTTGTGCGTGCGTGTGTGTGTGTGTGTTGCACGCCATTCATCCATCATTGTCATGGAATGCTAAACTTAGTTTTTCGTCTTTATCCCAGAGCTTTCGTTCAGCTTGCAAGTATTGTACAGAATGATTATGCTGCCCGCGCTCGTCTTTTTGTCTGTTATCCGGCCCACTGTGAAAAATGTTTGGTGACCTCTGCATTAGACAATAAGTTTAAAATCTTAATGTATTTTTTGTAACTCCCAGTGTTTTTATACCCAGTCAGAAACCTGTGAGTAGATACATAATGAGAAGAGAGGCACAGAAAACATTGTGAAGACTGGGAAAATGTGATGTAGAAGAAAACTAGAGGAGATGGCTTTAAGGGGAGTATGGGTAAGAGGTATCGTGGCTTTGAGGTACTTCTGCCTCCTCTAACTAGAGCCGATCTAGAATGATTTAAGGCTTGGATAGCATGGGTTGTTACCTAACCAGAGGGTAAAGTACCTCACAGGATCAGAAGTCCAGCTTTGTTTTGAATAGGGGCAACATCTTAGAAGGACCCGTGGGGATGTTAAAATTATCTGAGCTACTGGAAATACCAATTTAATAATATATTAAAAAGGGACACAATCACTTATATATTATAAGGGAAATAATAAGGCTTCTAAATATTGCTTAATTAACAAAGAATATTTATAACGTTTTAATCTAATAACATACAATCGATAGTGACATATTAGGAGGCAAGTGCAATGTTTTCATGCACTGAGAACGGGGAAAATGTTTTCTAAGAAAATACTTTCGAGTAAATTTACTTCATTGATAATGAGATACTGTATCTTGGTATCTGGAAATAAAAAATATATTAAGATACTTAACGTTTAATAGTCATCTATGCCTGCATGCACGTATTTTCGCGCTGACGAAACACCGTGCAAGTCTCGGCCTTTTTTCGCAAAACAAAAATCATGTATCATGTTCATTTACAACGCACTAGAGAAGGGGTGTCAGACTCAATCACTCAGCGGGCCAAAACTCAAATCATACGTAAGGTTGCGGGCCGAACAGGATAAACATTCAATAAGCCAAAAACTAAACCCTTTTTTATGTTCTACATTTTAACATTAATACAAATTAAAACAGAAAAAAAGAGCCGCGCAGTGTCAATCGTGTCATTACTTTTATCGACAGCAAGGGAGAATGCAACATAGTCTTCGCCTTTTTCGATCAGCTGTGTTTTCACATCAGTGACCATCTCACAAACCCGATCAACAACCGTTTTTCTGCTAATGCCTACCTTTGTAAATATCTGCTTTCTGTCTGAACACAATACGTCACACACTTTCAACATGCAGCGCTTCAGAAACTCTCCTTCTTTAAATGATCTGCCTGATTTTGCGATCTCCACCGTCACAATAAAACTTGCTTTCACAGCAGCTTCATTTTGTGATTTTGCTTTGGTGAAAAGCATCTGCTATGATGTTAGATGCCTCTTAAATTCTTCTTCCTTCTGTAGCCTCTGCTCTGTGTTCAGGCGGTTTAACTTGTCTTGATGTTTAGTCTCGTAGTGCCGTCTCAGATTATAATCTTTGATCACAGCAACATTATCTCCACAAATTAGACACAGGTTTACCGCCAATATCAGTAAGCATATATTCAGCCTCCCAGTGGCTTTAAAAGGCTCTTTTTTTCAGAATCAACTGTTCTCTTGGTCATTTAGAAAAAAAAAGATCGTGCATCTACTGACAGACGTTTGATTGATATCAGGTTAGCCGTAGCGGGGAAATGTGATGTAATATCCGGGCACTACACTACTTTCATTTCTTTTGCTCCAATTCAAAACTATCAAGTGAACGTTGCTAGGTCACTATAACGACGAGCATCCACTCACCACACAACATTTATTTTCGCTTATTCTGATCGAAGCGAGAATGCTCCCAGCAATGCAAGAAATTTTATTTGCACTTTATATCGTGGCCATTAAAAAATAATTTTGTCTAAAATTCTCTCTCGGGCCGAATATATTTGTACGTCGGTTGAGACCTCTCGGGCTTGATATGATTGAACGCCGGGCCTGATGTGGTCCACGGGCCTAGAGTTTGACACATGTGCACTAGAGCGTCACCATGTAATTTGATATGAGCCAACAACACCAAACATGTGATTCTTCACTTCTGTATCTATGTGACCCAGATAGGGAACCCATTTTTTAATGGAAATGATAATTTATAGGTTATTGCCGAAGCTCACGGCAATCATTGCACTGCTATCTCCAGAAAGCACGAGATAGATCAAGATAAAATGTGTGTGTGCGAGAGAGAGAGAGAGAGAGAGAGAGAGAGAGAGAGAGAGAGAGAGAGAGAGAGAGAGAGAGATGGACATATGTAACATGCATTCTGCTTGTGGGGGTGGAAATAAAGCATATGCAAGGAATGTGTGTTTACATGCACTTTGACATAAATATCATATTATCATTAATGTATATGTATGTATTTGTTTTATTCACACATGTGACACTTACCACTAACAAACGGCAACGCTCTGTGATATACACAAACAAAAGAAACACATACCACCTTGTAAATATACGTCGGTTTGTATGAAATAAAAGTTTGAAAAAAAAATTTACTATCGCTTCTCGGTCTTTTGGCTAAGATCAAAATGTAATACTTAGTACTGCACTTGGTATGGCCAGGGGTTGAGATGATCAATCAAACCTCACAACTCCTCACAGTAGCTGTGGACCTGGTGGATCACTGGTGACAAGTGCCCACAATAGAACCATGGGGACGCTGGGGCCTCAGAGTGTCGCTCTATCCTCTCGAGAAGCCGTTAGCCCTTAAAAACAATACAAAAAATGTTACTGAAGATTTCCGTGGAGAGGAGCAATAAAATGAGTCTAAAGACTATTTTTCGAACCCTACTCTGTAGGTTATTCCTTCCATCATCCATCATGTGCCATGCCGGTAAGCGTGGGCGGTCATGTTTTGCCATCGCACTCGATCACCAGAGTCGTGGATTAGCTCCGTGTTCCTGTCTCGATCATGCCACGTGGCCAAGCCTTCCAGGTATTTACTTCTCGGTCTTCCCCTTGGTGTCTTCCCTTCGATCTTGCCAGCTGTCACCAAGTTCTCCAAGTCATTTCTTCTCATAACATGCCAAAAAAATTTTGACTGTCTACGTCTAATTTCTCTAATCAGTTTACGATCTTCATTTGTTTCTTGAAGGACTTGTTCATTGGTTTTTCTGTCTGTCCATGGTATTCTCTGCATTTTCCTCAGAAACCACATTTCCACAGCCATCAGATGTTTTTCAGTTTGACTGCTCTTTGTCCACGCTTCACAATCATACAAAAGTACAGGTTCTATGCAGCACCTCAAAACTCTTTTTTCTCGTTTCAATTGAACTTTTTATTGGTCAGTATGTTTTTCATCTTGAAAAAGGTTACATTCGCAATGGCAATTCTTGTTCTAATCTCTTCAAGGCATCTCCCATCAGATGTTATGATTGTTCCGAGATAACTGTACCAATGATCTTGCTTAAGAATATGCCCATTTATCGTACATCACATTGTGGTGTTTCCTTCTTCCCAGTGACGACCATAATCTGTATCAAAAATTACGATTGGGCTTTAGAGTGCTTTAAAATGCAAAAGATTGGGATTCATATCCCGACGTCTGGGGGGGGGGGGGGGGGGGGGGGACATTGGCTAAGATCAAAGTGTAGTACCAACGCTTGATCTTGCCATGGGCCGGGATGATCACCTGTCACACAGGTACTGGGGAACTTATGGGGCGGCTCTGGCCCCTGAGGAAACCACGAGCCCTTCATAAAAACGTTTATGGCATTTATGTAGACAAATACAAAATTAGAGGAAAGGTCATTTATATTGTTTGTAAATTGTATTCACTTTGAACAAATAGTTCTCTCCTCTCTCTCTCTCTCTCTCTCTCTCTCTCTCTCTCTCTCTGTCTCTCTCTCTCTCTCTCTGCCAAATGGTGCATTGCTTTCTTACCGCCAGCCTCCTCCACCCCTATTTCTTTAACATAAATATCTCCTATAATAATAAATCATACAATTCAACTGCGCACCCGTTTCCCTGGTTGCTTAGATCATATTTAAAACATCATAATAACATGATTGCTTACTACACTTATTAATAATTATACGACAATCCTGATACCGAAGAAGGGCGTTGCTCGCAGCGCTCTCCTCTGGCTTGACGATCAGATTCGCTGGTGCAGGATGAGCTTCAAGCCAAAGAAATCGAGAAGCCTGTCGATCATGAAGGGTAAGGCGGTGGAAAGGAGGTTCTCAACTAAGACCTCGAAATTTACATCGTCTCGTATTAAATCTTTAGCTCTTCCTCCGCGCGTGAGTGGTGAGCCTGAGTGCAGTCAATCACACAAATGTTGGTCGAAGTCCAACCTCCATAATAATGAAGAGATAATCGACTGTAGGTCGCACCCAGTTCGAGCGCTTTTAACAAAGTCTGTCAGTATAACCCACACCTCACATTTTCACAAGATACGCATACTACGTGGTCTAGTCAGTTGCAGACAGACCAAGAGGTGGGTCCGAATGGAAAGGAAGAACCGGCTTCCTAAGAGGGTGCGGCGCCGTGAACGGAGTACGGGGAAAGAACACGGCAATGGAACGTATGGAGACGACGGAGGCCGTGGCGGGGATGGAGCTGGCATCCCACGACCACACGTGCCAAGGGGCAGGCACAAGCTGCACGGGCTCTCCCCACCGAAGGAGGGTGAGCATGAGAGTCGACAAGGTAACAGCGAAGGGACAAGCGTAACATCGTGGATAACGAATATGACCGAACGAACGTCTCCACGGCAAGTGACAGACGCCCGGAGTCATGACCCGGATGGGACCGCCCCCAGAAAGTATTAAGAAATTAATGGTCCGAAATGCTTGGGGAAGGGGGATTTCTTCTAATGATCGGAAGCCCCCTGCCGTGTTTGCTTCGCGTAAGAGCTACGACTATGTTCAAGCATTCTGCTGAATTAACTAGATAGCTAAAAGAAAAACAATTAGATGAACAATAAGTAAGGGACATAAACATCTAATATTGTTATAAGGGAGACAACTGCTACATAAAAAAATCAATTGCTTAGCTATATTATTATTAAGTATCCAAGTAAAATATATTTACACTTATCTGATAAATAGAGTGATCAATTCAGAAGTCAGATTTTATAATAATCAGAATAATACTTTTAAGTTACTTACAAAATTTGTCTTTAATATTTGCTTACTTACATTTTATAACCAACATTGAAGTTCCACATTTATTGATTACAATTGAATTGTATACTTTCAATGCACAGTCTTATATATTATATTATACAAAACATTTTTTTACTGGCCTCTTAAGAATGCAAATTAGAAACACAACGGGGGAGGAGGAACATCAATTAGACACATTGCAAACAATTTTAGATATCCATGGGCTAACAGACGCATACAGGCAGATGCACCCCCATGGAACAGATACAACACACACAAACACTGCGCATAACAGAGCAGCGCGATTAGATAGAATTTATGCGCCCATAACACATCATATAACACAAGTCAAGCATTTACAGGAGACACTGAACTTCACAGATCATAAGGCGGTAGTTGCAACAATAAACACAGTACAAGCAACACCACATCTTAGAAGATCTCCCCATTGGAAACTGAACTGCACACTTTTACAAAATCAGGACTATGTAGATTGCATAACAAAACTGATCCTCACATACACAAGCGATATACCAAAGGGTAAAGCGCGAGAACTCTGGGAAACTCTTAAACAAACTATACGAGAGAGAACACAAACACTAGCAGCAGTAATACACAAGCAAAAATTACAACAAGCAAAAGTATTGGAAAATGCAATTAAGCTCTTACTACAGACAGACAAAAATTCACCACACATCATAGCATTACAGGAAGAATTAGATCTCCACAGACATCATCGATTTCAGGGGGCTTTACTGCGAACAAAGTTACAAACTATAACACAAGAGATACCGAGTAAACAATACCTAGCTTTAGAACAAAATATACAGCGCAGCAGACAAATAGGCCAGATAATTGACAGATAAGGAAATATACAAGTCGAGCCACAACAAATAGCCATAGCCTTTGAATATTATTACAGGAACCTTTATACAGAGGAAAACACACAGGCGCACGTGCAAGAACACTTTATGAAATTCACAAAAGAACTCACAGAGGAACAGAAACTAACACTAGATACTGAATTAACACTAACAGATATAACACAAGCGGTTCATGGAATGCAGAAGGGCAAATCGCCTGGCCCTGACGGTATTACTGCTGAATTCTATCAGTTTTTCTTTCCTCTTCTAGGTCCCCTTTTACTAGCAGTATTCTCTTAATCTTTCCACAAACATGAACTCCCATCCAGTTTCAACACGTCTTACATCACTCTTATTCCGAAGGAGAACACTGACAAGACACTTTTAAAGAGTTACAGACCTATCTCGCTTTTAAATGTAGACTACAAGATTTTAACAAAGACTTTGACGAATAAATTGAAACCAGTAATGGCATCTCTCATTCATGAAGACCAGCAATGTAGTGTGCAACACCGGAATATCCAGCAACACACACACTTCATAAGGGACATCATCAACTACACACCTCTGAAAAACTGCCAGTCCTCAATTCTCTCTTTAGATCAAGAAAAAGCATTCGACAGAATATCTCACTCATACCTCCACAAAACTCTCTCACACTGCAACGTGGGAAATTATTTTCGGACATGGGTCAAAATTTTATATTTGACACCGGAAAGTCGGATTCTATTAAACCATACCCTAACCAATTCTTTCAGGTTGACTAGGTCAGTGAGACAGGGATGTCCCTTGTCCCCTTTACTGTACGTTGTCGCTTTAGAGCCACTTCTAGAAAAGATACGACAGGATGACAATGTTAGGGGTACGTTCATACCAGGGAAGGGTGAACAAAAGCTGCGTGCTTATGCGGACGATACCATTTTCTTTCCGACCACTGAAAAATCTGTACGGATCATTTTGAAGACGTTCTCGTTTTTCGGCAAAGGGAGTGGGGTAAAATTAAACGTCCAAAAATCTACTATAATGGGCTTAGGCAAATGGAAAAATAAGGCGGATTTTCCATTTGACTTAACATCAAACAATCTTATAAAAGTGTACGGAATAGTCTTCCCATGTCAACCAAATCAGACACACAAAGACACTTGGCAAAATCTAGAGAAGAAAATAACAGATATGTTACAGAGATACAAATACAAAACAACTACCATATTTGGTAGAAGTACCATTGTTAATACATATATAATTCCAAAAATACTATATCTGTGCACAGTCCTAGATCCCCCACGTCAAACTGTCACAAACATAAACAAAGAGATTAGACGCTTTGTGTTTGGCAGCACCATCTACAGTATCAAACATACTACACTCATGCAAGACAAAAAAGATGGAGGTATCGCCCTCCAAGACATAACAACCAAAATACAAGCACTTAGGATCAAACACGTAGGTGAAATCCTACAACACCCAGAAAAACACCCTTTAGCACACTATTACATTGGAATTAGGCTATCTTCTTTAAAACCTATTAGGAATACATTCTCACATTATTTTGGCACTCTCCCAACGTTCTACAAAACATGTATTTCAGCCATTAAAGGACATGAAAAATTACTACACAAGAAAATACATACAATCTACAGGCATTTAGTTAAATTACAAGCAACTCCGGTACATCTCAGAATTAAAAGAGGACATAGATATTTCATAAAAGATTATACCGAAATTTTCTCAAATATTCACAACAAGCAGATTACTCCAAAAGCAAGGGAAATTACATATAGGCTTGTTTACAGCATGACCCCAACAACAGAGAGAACAGCAAAAATAACTAAACAAATACTACAGTGTCAGCTTTGTAGACGGAACGTCCAAGAATCAGAAGAGCACATCTATTACGAATGCAACACAATCATGCCAACAAGAAATCTCCTACAAAACATCCTAAACACTCATTTGAAACAAAGAACAGATGTTTACAAAGCAATCATGATAAATTCCATTCCTTACTCCACACAAGACACCCACACAAAGCTACTTGTTCTATTGGCAGAGTACAGAAATCTTATATGGACATTAAGAAACAAAGCACTATACAATTACAGAACAATCAACAAAGAAATTGTCCAACAACTTTATCAACAAAAAGTCGCAAACATTCTAATCTTAGCCCCACAAGCGCAAATCTCGTAAAATATTTGGCTGAAGACAGCACATATTACAGAAGAAGCAAATAACTTGTTTTAAATAAAGGATACTACAACTGTAAATGTATTTATTGATGGTATTAATAATCTTACAATTATATTATTATTATTATTATTATTATTAATACTATTATTTTTACTGCTACTATTATTATTAATTTTCCCATTATTATATTTGAATGTGCAACATGAAATATATTGTGGATGGGCGTCTGTGCCGTTGGCAGCAACATATGTATGCGTCTGTGTGTGGATGCAGGTTTGTGTGCATGTGTGGTGCATGAATTTGCACGCGCATGTGTACGAGTGTGTGTGTTCGCGCACGCGCGCGTGCGTGCGTGCGTGTAGCAGTCTTTAAACCAAGTCGGTATCTTAAGTATTAAAATGATGTTATACGGTAATGATATGTTTCAAAAGAAAAATATGCACCACCATGTATAAACAAATTCGATGAGCCCTTTAAGTACCCAGTAAGCTAAGGTGGCTTTTAGTGGCCAGGTTTTAAGTCCTTCCCATTGTATATAAAACCCAGACACTATCACAATTTTGGACCAATTATCTCCCTGGGGACAGACCATGGACCCTAATTGCTAGTAGTAAATCCCTGATTCTTGTCCCCCAAACAAAAGACATCATGGACTAGAGCGTCCCTCTGAAATTTGTCATCAGGCAACAACACCAACGGCCTTCGCCTCGGGAGCTTAGTGACCCAGAAATTACAAGGAAGCCACGTTTTAATGGAAATGATAGTTTAAAGTTTATTGTCCAAGCGCGGGGCATTTAAATGTACTGCGGTTTCCAGAAAGCATGAGATTGTGTGTGTTTGTGTGTATGTGTGTGTGTGTGTGTGTGAGAGAGAGAGAGAGAGAGAGAGAGAGAGAGAGAGGAGAGGGAGAGATGGACAGGTGTTTCATGCATTCCGCTTGCGGAAGTGGAAGTGAAGCATATGCAAGGAATGTGTATCTACATGCACTATGCCACAAATGTCATATTAACATAACTGTATATATGAATGTATATGTTTTATTCACTATGTCACACTTAACACTAACAAACGGCAACGCTCTGTAATATACACAAACAAAAGAAACACACACTACAACTTGTAAATACACATTGCTTTGTATGAAATAAAAGTTGAAAAAATAAAATAAAAATTAAGGCCACAAACAATTTAAAATAAATGAACCACACACCTCCCAAACTTTGATAACATTTAGAAAGATATGGGAAGGCTGAATATTCACATGTTAGGTATATCTTCAAATTAATGGAAAAGACCTTAGACTTGTAAAAAAAACATAGTGGAAACAACAAGCTGCCATCAGAATTGATAACGATGTAGGTCAATATCAGCCTATTAAAAGAGGTGTGAGACAGGGATGTGTAATGTCTCCAGATCTTTTTTCCCTGTACAGTGAAAATATATTCAGAAATATAGAAGATATTGAAGGAATCAACATTGGGGGAAGATACTTCAATAACATTAGATATGCAGATGATACAGTCTTGATTGCAGACAATGAACATGACCTGCAAAATTCAGTAGATGCGGTTGTTGTACAAAGTGAACAATATGAACTGGAAACAAATAGGTATATTAAGCTCCTGCGAGAAGAAACGTACTAAACATCAACACGTTGCACATACCTTACAAGGAAATCCGTCTCGTATCCCGAAATACAGGTGAAAATCCTAAATCAGAAGCACTCAATAAATATATAAAATGAATAATATAATAAAATAAAAAACACACAAACGCGTACAATACGACACACAGAACGACGTTTCGATTCTCAGAATCTTTGTCAAGTACAGGACAACACGGATAGATACGACAACGAAATATAAAAAAGCACAAAACTAAAAATCACAACCACTATGTAGACCGGTAAACATAAACTAATAGATATATAAACTTAAAAAAACGAACCACAGAAAAACGAACAACAGAAAAACGGAGTTAGAACTGAATATTAAGAAGACACAGATTATGGTCGTCACTGGGAAGAAAGAAATACCACAATGTGATATACGAGTAGATGGGCATATTCTTAAACAAGTTAATCGATACTGTTAGCTCGGCACAGTCATAACATCTGATGGAAGATGCCTTGAAGAGATTAGAACAAGAATTGTTATTGCGAAGGTGGCCTTTTGCAAGATGAAAAACGTACTGACCAATAAAAAGATATCAATTGAAACGAGAAAAAGAGTGTTGAGGTGCTACAAAGAACCATTGCTTTTGTATGGATGTGAAGCGTGGACAATAAGCAGTCAAGCTGAAAAACAGCTGATGGCTGTGGAAATGTGGTTTCTGAGGAAAATGCAAAGAATGCCATGGACGGACGGGAAAACCAATGAGCAAGTCTTTCAAGAAACAAATGAAGATCGTAAACTGATTAGAGTCATTAGACGTAGAAGAGAGTCAACATTTTAGGGGCATGTTATGAGAAGAAATGACTTGGAGAACTTGATGACAACTGGCAAGATAGAAGGGAAGAGACCAAGTGGAAGACCGAGAAGTAAATACCTGGATGGATTGGGAACATGGCATGGTCGAGACAGGAACACGGAGCTAATCCACGACTCTGGTGATCGAGTGAGATGGCAGAACATGACCGCACACGCTTACCGGCATGGCACATGATGCATGGATGGATGGATGGATGAAGGTATATCTGAGACCAGAGGGCGTCCACTTCCGAGGAATATAGCAATAATCCATTCTGGTGGAGAGAAAAACAGCCAGAGGTATCAATTATAATGGTTATAGAAATATTAGAAGAACAATGTGGGTTTGTAAAAGGAAAGGGTTCAATAAATGCTGTATGTGTGCTGAGAACATTAATTGAACGTTCTGTAGAAGGAAACAAACACCCACATCTATGCTGTATTGACCATCCACAGGCTTTCTATAAAGTAAGACATGCCAATATGATAAAGATGCTTGCAGATCTACAAATTGATGGGGAAAGACTTTAGACCTGTAAAGAAATACATATATTGGAAGCAACAAGCTACCATAAGGATTGATAAGGAAGTAGATCAATATCAGTCTATTAAGAGATGTGTGAGACAGGCACGTGTAATGACTCCAGATCTTTTTTTCCCTGTGCAGTGAAAATAGTTTCAGGAATGTAGAAAATATGAAAGGAGCCATCATTTGGGGGCGAAACATCAATAACATTAGATGTGCGGATGATACAGTATTGATTGCAAACAATGAGCAGGATCAGCAACATCTGGTAGATGCGGTTGTTGCACATAGTGAACAACTGGGGCTAGAATTACATTGTAAGAAGATACAAATTATCACCTTCACTAGGAAGAAGGAAGTACCACAATGTAACATACAGGTAAATTGGAATATTCTTAAAACATTCAATCGGTATAATTATCTCGGAATAGTCATAACATCTGATGGAAGATGCCTTGAAGAGATTAGAACAAGAATCGCCACTGCGAAGGTAGCATTTTGCAAGATTAAAACACATACTGACCAATAAAAATATGTCAATCGCAACGAGAAAAAGAGTTGAGATACAATATAGAGCCTATACTTTTGTGTGAAGCTTCGACAATGATCAGTCAAGCTAAAAAAACATCTGATTGCTGTGGAACTGTGGTTTCTGAGGAGAATGCAAACAATACCTGGAACAGACAGAAAAACATATGACCAAGTACTACAAGTAACAAATGAAACTTGTAAATTGATTAGAGAAATTATACGTAGACAGTCAAAATGGTTTGGACATGTTATAAGAAGAAATTAATTGGAGAACTTGGTGACATCTGGCAAGATCGAAGGGAACAGACCAAGGGGAAGACCGAGAAGTAAATACCTGGATGGCTTGGCCACGTGGCATGGTTGAGACATGAACACTGAGCTGATCCACGACTCCGGTGATGGAGTGAAATGACGAGTCGTGACCGTCTACGCTTTCCGGCATGGCACATGATGGATGGATTTTAAAGGATACTGTGTTGGGAGAAGTTTGGGGAAATTCATAATGGATTCTACTCAGGTGCCCGTGTTACCGAGATGAAATAGTTCAGTCACTTATCTGCGTTTACCCAAGGGAATAAACTTATACAAGTTTCTGCGGTAAATGTCGGCCTATGAAGGCAATTCTCCCATAGCTAAACCAAAGACAATGAACAAACCAGACATCCCTACAGGGAAGACAAACGACCAACGACAGACCATAGAAGAAGACGACAACGTATCGTTAAGAAAATTATTCATCGCCACTGACACAGAAGCAGAGGAGAACCCGCAAACGGCCAAAACACACCAAACAGCTACACTCACTCTAATTTTATTATCTTACTAGCTGACCCGGCCCGGCTTCGCCCAGGCCTTGGTGGGGAGCATCTCATTTAATTCATATAAGTAGTCATATAAGTTCCCGTTCCCGTTACCGACTGTCTGTCTGTCTGTCTGTCTGTCTGTCTGTCTGTCTGTCTGTCTGACCCGGCCCGGCATTCCCCAGCTCCTGGTGTGGAGCATCTCATTTAATTCATATAAGTAGTCATATAAGTTCCCGTTCCCGACTGTCTATCTGTCTGTCTATCTGTTTGTCTATCTGTCTGCCTGACCCTGCCCGGTTTCGCCCAGTCCCTGGTGGGGAGCATCTCATTTAATTCATATAAGTAGTCATATAAGTTCCCGTTTCCGTTACCGACTGTCTGTCTGTCTGTCTGTCTGTCTGTCTGTCTGTCTGTCTGTCTGTCTGTCTGACCCGGCCCGGCTTCGCCCAGCCCCTGATGGGGAGCATCTCATTTAATTCATATGAGTAGTCATATAAGTTCCCGTTCCCGACTGACTGTCTGTCTGTCTGTCTGTCTGTCTGTATGTCTGTCTGTCTGTCTGTCTGTCTAATCATTTATTGGTTGCAGTTAGAACAACCTTAGATAAACGAAGACCAACTTGGTAATATATTAACTTGGGTAAATGGAGCAGCGGCAGCAGCAGCAGAAGAAGAAGACAAAGGAGGAGTAGGAGCTGGGAGGAGGAAGAGGGAGGAGGAGGGGGAGGAGGAGAAAGAGAGAAGAGGAGGATGGAGGAGGGAGAGGGAGGAGGGGGAGGAGAAGAGGAAGAGGGTAGGAGGTGGAGGAGGGGAGAGGAGGAGGAGGAGGAGGAATATAACGCATATGCCTGTAGATTTAATAATGGCTGAGGTTGTTCCATGTCTTCTTAGAGTTGGCGACAGTGTAAAGAAATATAAAATCTTCAAACTTGATAGAGATAAGGTAACTATTATTTATTCATTCTTTAAGCAAAAAAAGATGAGTTACAATGTTATGCATTATGCATTATTTTTATGAAAACTTTGAAAATGCCTTACAGATTGTATCATTATTTATTATAACTCATATGCCGGTACATAACTATGGACAAAGAGTTTATAAATCTTTGAAAACGATGCCACAATATGACTATAAGTTATACAGAAAAGTTATGCCCCTTGAAATAACTTTTACAGAGTTAAGTCCCCTGAAATAGATGAAATTATAATTAAAAATGAAATAATTTTGGGTAAGCAGCCGATTTCATACTAAAAAAATATGACAGTGGGCTGCGCTGGAATGAAAGGAAGACGTGTAAAAAATTTCATCTCAATGGGATGGGCCGTTCGCGAGCGCATTAGGGACATATAGACAGACAGACAGACGGACGGAGATCGCCTTTTATATTTAAGATATACCCATCCATGTTGGGTTTTCCTCTTGTCCGCTTACTCGTTAGGCCTCCCTCCATATACATCTTTTCCAGACTCTACACGCCCAAAGTATTTCATTTCCCTCACTTTCGTTTGTCTTAATAATCACATTTCTTTGACAATGAATCCCTGTTGAACGGTTCAGTGTGTTCTCTATTTCGCCCATGCAGGAGGAGGAGAGGGAGGAGGAGAGAGGAGGAGGAGAGAGTAGGAGGAGGGAGGAGGCGGAGGGAGAAGGAAGAGGGAGGAGGAAGAGGGAGAAGGAGGAGGGAGAAGGAGGAGAAGGAGGGGGGAGGGAAGAGGAGGAGGGGAGGAGGAGGAAAGAGGAGGAGGAATGTGAAGGGAGGAGGAGGGAGGAGGTAGAGGGAGGAGGAGGAGGAGGGAGGCGGAGAGAGGAGGAGGGAGGAGGAGGAAGAGGGAGGAGGAGGAATGTGAAGGGAGGAGGGGGGAGGAGGTAGAGGGAGGTGGAGGGAGGAGGAGGGAGGAGGAGGGATTAGGAGGAGGAGGGAGGAGTAGGGTGGAGGAGGAGGCGAGGAGGAGGGAGGAGGAAGAGGGAGGAGGAGGGAGAAGGAGGGAGGAGGAGAACGCAGGAGGAGAAGGGAGCAGGAGGAGGATAGGGAGGAGGAGGGAGAGGGAGGAGGAGGGAGGAGGAGGAGAGAGTAGGAGGAGGGAGGAGGCGGAGGGAGAAGGAAGAGGGAGGAGGAAGAGGGAGAAGGAGGAGGGAGGAGAAGGAAGAGGGAGGAAGAAGAGGGAGAAGGAGGAGGGAGAAGGAGGAGAAGGAGGGGGAGGAGGAGGAGGGAAGAGGAGGAGGGGAGGAGGAGGAGGGAGGAGGAATGTGAAGGGAGGAGGAGGGAGGAGGTAGAGGGAAGAGGAGGGAGGCGGAGAGAGGATGAGGGAGGAGGAGGAAGAGGGAGGAGGAGGAATGTGAAGGGAGGAGGGGGGAGGAGGTAGAGGGAGGAGGAGGGAGGAGGAGGAGGTAGAGGGAGGAGGAGGGAGGAGGAGGAGGGAGGAGGAGGAGGGAGGAGGCGGAGAGGGAGGAGGAGGAAGGAGGAGGGGGAGGAGGGAAGAGGAGGGAGGAAGAAGAAGGAGGAGGGAGGAGGAGTGATGAGGAGGAGGGAGGAGGAGGAGGGAGGAGGAGGGAGGAGGAGGAGTGTGAAGGGAGGAGGAGGGAGGAGGTAGAATGAGGAGGAGGGAGGAGGAGGAGTGAGGAGGAGGAGAGGGAGGAGGAGGAAGGAGGAGGGGAGGAGGGAGGAGGTAGAATGAGGAGGAGGGAGGAGGAGGAGTGAGGAGGAGGAGAGGGAGGAGGAGGAAGGAGGAGGGGAGGAGGGAGGAGGAGGAGGAGGGAGGAAGAAGGAGGAGGGAGAAGGAGGGATGAGGAGGAGGAGGGAGGAGGAGGAAGAGGGAGGAGGAGGAATGTGAAGGGAGGAGGAGGTAGAGGGAGGAGGAGGAGGGAGGAGGAGAAGGGAGGAGGAGGGATGAGGAGGAGGGAGGAGGAGGGATGAGGAGGAGGGAGGAGGAGGAAGTGGGAGGAGGAGGAATGTGAAGGGAGGAGGAGGGAGGAGGTAGAGGGAGGAGGAGGAGGGAGGAGGAGGAGTGAGGAGGAGGAAAGGGAGGAGGAGGAAGGAAGAGGGGGAGGAGGGAGGAGGAGGAGGGAGAAGAAGGAAGGAGGAGGAGGAAGGAGGGAGAGGAAGGAGGGAGAATGAGGAGGGGAGGAAGGAAAGAGAGGTGGAAGGGGAGGAGGAGGGAGGAGGAAAGAGGTAGGGGGAGGAGGAGGTAGAGGGAGGAGGAGGTAGAGGGAGGAGGAGGAGGAAGGAAAGGGAGGAGGAAGAGGAGGAGAAGGGAGGAGGAGGGTGGAGGGAGGAGGAGGAGGGAGGAGGTAGGAGGAGGAAGAGGGAAGAGGGAGAAGAATGGAGAAGGAGGAGGGGGGATGATGAGGGAGAAGGAGGCAGGAGGAGGAGGAGGGAGGCAGGAGGAGGAGGGATGAGGAGGGAGAGGGAGGAGGAGGGAAGATGAGGGAGGAGGGGGGAGGAGGCGGAGGGAGTAGGAGGGAGGAGGATGGAGGAGGAGGGGAGAGGAAGAGGGAGAAGGAAGAGGGAGAAGGAGGAGCTAGGAGGGAGAGGGATGAGAGGGAGGAGGAAGAGGAGAAGGGTGGAGGGAGGAGGTAGAGGGAGGAGAAGAGAGGGGGAGAGAGTTCGCCAATCCGAATTCATACTCGTCTAGTTCTTCCCTTCTACACGACTGTAGATAACTTCCTTGCACATAAAAAGATGAATTGTTATTGATATTGCCGTGGCATGGAGGAATATCAGCAGCAGAGTTGATCCAAAAAACCAAAGACTGAGATCTACGGAGAGCCATGAACGCCTACGCCAGCCGGCACGGCACTTGATGATGATGATTGCCGTGTGACGATTCTGTGTAGTCACGTCATTTTCTTCCCTTTCCCTAGCGTTTTGGTTCGGGGATTCTTTCATCATCATCATCATATATTTACGTACGTATTTTGGGAGCGGGAGGAGGGAGGAGGAGGAAGAAGAAAAAAAAACTATGACGGTTGACAGCTCTGGAATGAAAGGAAGGCGTGTAGAAAATTTCATCTCAATCGGATGGGCCGTTCGCGAACAAATAAAGGACATACATATTTACATACATACATATATACATACATATTTACATACATACACTTTGTTTTATAAAGGAGGAGGGAGAAGGAGGAGAAGGAGGGGGAGGAGGAGGAGGGAAGAGGAGGAGGGAGGAGGGAGGAGGAGGAATGTGAAGGGAGGAGGAGGGAGGAGGTAGAGGGAAGAGGAGGAGGAGGGAGGCGGAGAGAGGAGGAGGGAGAAGGAGGAAGAGGGAGGAGGAGGAATGTGAAGGGAGGAGGGGGGAGGAGGTAGAGGGAGGAGGAGGGAGGAGGAGGAGGTAGACGGAGGAGGAGGGAGGAGGAGGGAGGAGGAGGAGGAGGGAGGAGGCGGAGAGGGAGGAGGAGGAAGGAGGATGGGGAGGAGGAAAGGGGAGGGAGGAAGAAGGAGGAGGAGGGAGGAGGAGTGATGAGGAGGAGGAGGGAGGAGGAGGGGGAGGTGGAGGGAGGAGGAGGAGGGAGGAGGAGGAAGAGGGAGGAGGAGGAATGTGAAGGGAGGAGGAGGGAGGAGGTAGAATGAGGAGGAGGGAGGAGGAGGAGTGAGGAGGAGGAGAGGGAGGAGGAGGAAAAAGGAGGGGAGGAGGGAGGAGGAGGAGGAGGGAGGAAGAAGGAGGAGGAGGGAGAAGGAGGGATGAGGAGGAGGAGGGAGGAGGAGGAAGAGGGAGGAGGAGGAATGTGAAGGGAGGAGGAGGTAGAGGGAGGAGGAGGAGGGAGGAGGAGAAGGGAGGAGGAGGGATGAGGAGGAGGGAGGAGGATGATGAGGAGGAGGGAGGAGGAGGAAGAGGGAGGAGGAGGAATGTGAAGGGAGGAGGAGGGAGGAGGTAGAGGGAGGAGGAGGAGGGAGGAGGAGGAGTGAGGAGGAGGAGAGGGAGGAGGAGGAAGGAGGAGGGGGAGGAGGGAGGAGGAGGAGGAGGGAGAAGAAGGAAGGAGGAGGAGGAAGGAGGGAGAGGAAGGAGGGAGAATGAGGAGGGGAGGAAGGAAAGAGAGGTGGAAGGGGAGGAGGAGGGAGGAGGAAAGAGGTAGGGGGAGGAGGAGGTAGAGGGAGGAGGAGGAGGAAGGAAAGGGAGGAGGAAGAGGAGGAGAAGGGAGGAGGAGGGTGGAGGGAGGAGGAGGAGGGAGGAGGTAGGAGGAGGAAGAGGGAAGAGGGAGAAGAAGGGAGAAGGAGGAGGGAGGATGATGAGGGAGAAGGAGGCAGGAGGAGGAGGAGGGAGGCAGGAGGAGGAGGGATGAGGAGGGAGAGGGAGGAGGAGGGAAGATGAGGGAGGGGGGAGGAGGCGGAGGGAGTAGGAGGGAGGAGGATGGAGGAGGGGAGAGGAAGAGGGAGAAGGAAGAGGGAGAAGGAGGAGCTAGGAGGGAGAGGGATGAGAGGGAGGAGGAAGAGGAGAAGGGTGGAGGGAGGAGGTAGAGGGAGGAGAAGAGAGGGGGAGAGAGTTCGCCAATCCGAATTCTTACTCGTCTAGTTCTTCCCTTCTACACGACTGTAGATAACTTCCTTACACATAAAAAGATGAATTGTTATTGATATTGCCGTGGCATGGAGGAATATCAGCAGCAGAGTTGATCCAAAAAACCAAAGACTGAGATCTACGGAGAGCCATGAACGCCTACGCCAGCCGGCACGGCACTTGATGATGATGATTGCCGTGTGACGATTCTGTGTAGTCACGTCATTTTCTTCCCTTTCCCTAGCGTTTTGGTTCGGGGATTCTTTCATCATCATCATCATATATTTACGTACGTATTTTGGGAGGGGGAGGAGGGAGGAGGAGGAAGAAAAAAAAACTATGACAGTTGACAGCTCTGGAATGAAAGGAAGGCGTGTAGAAAATTTCATCTCAATCGGATGGGCCGTTCGCGAACATATAAAGGACATACATATTTACATACATACATATATACATACATATTTACATACATACACTTTGTTTTATAAATATAGATTATTAATATCAATTATCAATTTGTACTCAATATATTTGTTTTTGCTACTTGTGATCGGTGACGACATCAAGATAATATGTGTGAATATATCAGGTATATGTACAGAGTCGGTCTCCCTGGCGAAGGCGTTAACGACTTTCTCCGTAATCCCGTATATCCACGTGAGGAACACAGCTGCGCGAGATTCGGCATTGGTTACTTACAGGGTTTGTGAGCTGGTCGCTCAGAAGGCAATGGTAAACTACTGAGCGTAATCTTTCCAAGAGTATCAACAACAGCTGAAAAATGATGCTGCTGTTGACTGCAAAGTCCTGTAAGGGATATGCAACTTTAAAAAAAAAATACGTACAAAACAACAACACATTTGCACATTTATACACAAATACACATCATATTTCATTCTACTACAAGAGACAAATATACATTCAGATATACATGGTGCTCAAATTACAACACAATTAGGACTGAGACATGCATACTTCAATTTGGCAGTCCACAACATAGGGTCTGGGACAGCCATACTACAAACATTAGATAGGTGGAACATACTCAAAAGAAATCGGGATAGCCAGGGTAGAATCAGCATAGCACAAAAAAGTAACACTTCACACACATATACAATTGTCAACATTCACGCACCACCAAATTAAAACTACCAGCCACAATTTTATGAAAAACTAGACCAGTGGTTCTCAACCGGTGGGGAATTCCCCCCCCCCCTCCCACCAGGGAAATTTTGGGGTTTCCGGGGGGGGGGGGGGCGAAGATTATTTCAAGATCGCGTTAATACAAGAACCGATTACTTGATCTTGTTTTTCCCTTCATACTACTTTACGGTTTTGTACGTCTCACCCTTCTAAAATTCATTTTATAAAGTAAGTAGACCCACAAATCACGTTTTATGTGGACGTCTAGACTTGTTTTAGTATGTGCTTCCGTTATTACGTATACTGTGTAAGGGCGGGAGGGGAAGAATTTTTAGGTAGGAAATACGAAAGGGGTACGGGGGGGGGGGGGGAGAGGAATGACTTTCTGAAAATATGGTGAAGGGGGGCACGGGCCAAAAAAGGTTGAGAACCACTGAACTAGACACACTGCTCACACATACATACAGAGAACAGAACATCATCCTCTGTGGAGATTCAACTGCGTCTTACAGGCATTGGATATATTAGGCTGAGAAATGAAGACACAGGTGAGGAGAATAAACAGAGAAGGCACAACCCAGTTAGAGACACTGCAAAACATTTTAGACACACACACTTTAATAGACACATCCAGACATAAACACCCAAAATAAGCGAGAAACAACCCACACAAATAAAATACACCACACAGGAAGAAGATTAAATAGGACATACATACCTGCAACACACCACATAATAAGTTCCGGTCGCCGCATGACGGTTAGGAGTTGAGCCGTTAAAGCCTGTGGCGTGTTTATGCTTGTGGCTACGGTTTGCAATCGCATTTTCCTCATGTTGTACTGGGGGTACATGGTTCCATCGCTCTGCTACCGAGTGAGTGCGTGGGCGACACCGTGAGCTGTGAAATTCGAGTGGAATGCTTTTACATCTGTCCTGTACAGTGAACTGTATGTTCGGAACAATGGCAAGCGGCGTTTGCTGAATTGACCGTTTTGCCCTTTCGGTTAACGAGTGCATTTTTCGGGAGACTCCTGGAAGTCGGCGCTGAAGCTGCGGAGTTCGTGCTTTGTGCGTCACTTTCGGTGGGTCGCCCTGCGGTAAAAGACCGAGCCATGTGGGAAAAAAACCGGGAAAAAGAGGTCTTTCTCGTGACTACCGAGTCCATCGACGACGAACTGTGGTATTCGTGGATGAATTTTGTGTTGACATTCTGACTGCGGCACTATGCACAGTGTACCTGTGTGGTCTGTTGGGTTGCCGAGACTCCTGTCTATTCCACTTTTTACATTGGACAGTGGGGAGCATTTTGTGTGATATTCGCTGGCACGGGAATGGACCATGATGGGGACGACCCGTTGCCATGAAGTTGGAACCTCGACTAACTAACTAACTAACTAACTAACTAACTAACTAACTAACTAACTAACTAACTAACTAACTAACTAACTAACTAACTAACTAACTAACTAACCTTCTAACTTGCGCCTTCCCTCAACCAACTTACGCCATCTCTCAATCAACATGCTTCAGGTCATCCTATCTTTCGCTATCTCCTACATTCCCCACCCCCCCCCCCCCACACCCTATCTATTTTATTCATCTATGGCTCTAATTTTCTCCTTGTGTTATTATGTCTTCCTCTGTCCTCTGTTTTGTTTTCCCTGTGGGTTCCAAATAAAGGACGTTCTGTTATACTATTCTCAGATATTCTCAGTATATGTCCTATCCGGTACCAACATCCTTTCTTCCCTTCTTGATTCATTGTTATTTGTTCAGTTCTCTCTATGAATACAACAGTTGTGATTTCGTCATGCTTTCGTCATATTTTAGGCCTTCTATTCTGTGCAGAATCTGCCATCAATCAACATCACAGTAAACGGGGAGATACTAGTACAAGTAAACAGTTTCTCCTATCTTGGACATATAATAAAAAATGA
This sequence comes from Cepaea hortensis, assembly GCA_963921405.1. Taxonomy (NCBI): domain Eukaryota; kingdom Metazoa; phylum Mollusca; class Gastropoda; order Stylommatophora; family Helicidae; genus Cepaea; species Cepaea hortensis. Next base: position 31,699,105 of record OY992882.1, on the reverse strand, counting down.
TGACAGAAGTGAAACAGAAATTTAAAAAAAGAATAAGAATCGCCAAAATTGCTTTAAACATCATGAAATTAGTATTAACACCTAGAGAGATTAACGTTTTACAATTTATAATTGTCAAATGTCATATATATTCAACACTACTATATGGCGTGGAAGTCTGGACAATGAACAAGTCAGTAGAAAGTCGAATAGAGAGAGAGGCCTTGGATATGTACATATACGAAGAATATGTCGTATTTCATGGAAACAAGCACAATCGAACACAGAGGCACTAGAAGGCATAAATGTTATCAATTTGGTAACAATTGTTATGGTGAAGAGAGATCTGTGAATGGTCCATTCAAATACATTGGCAATAATGGAAATATTTCATGTTGTTATTTACTTGAGAATGTTGGTTGTTCACTTGCCATTGTTCACGTGACAATCCTTGTTGCTTACTTGAGAATGTTGGTTGTTCACTTAATAATGCTGGTTGTTCACATAATAATGCCTGTAGTTCACTTGAGAATACTAGTTGTTCGCTTAATAATGCTGGTTATTCACTTGAGAATGTTGGTTGTTCATGTGACAATGCTGGTTGTTCACTAATAATGCTAGTTGTTTAATTGAGAATGTTGGTTGTCCACTTGGTAATGTTGGTCGTTCACTTGAGAATGTTGGTTTTTCACTTGAGAATGCCGTCGTAAAAATGTCATCTTTAGTTAATAGTTACAGAGTCATTGAATCAGGCAGATATCCCACTGTATATGAAGCACATAATGTGAAGCACTGTGCATATGGAGCACAGTAAATGTGAAGCATACCGGCTCCCTGGTCTAGAGGTTACATGACATTCTCGTAATCTCGTATACTCTCGTAAGTAACGTGACGTTGCGTGAGAATTGGTAGCGGTTATCTTCGCGTCGGTAACTTACGGGGTATTAGAGCAGGTTTCTCAGAAAGCAAAGGCAAACTATGAGCGTAATCTTGCCAAGAAATCAACAATCAGCTGAAAGATGCTGATGTTGACAGCAATGTCCTGTAAAGGATATGCAAACAAAATAAAAATGTGAAGCCCAGTATATACGAATCGCAACATATTTGAAGCACCGTATATGTGAAGCTCAGTATATACAAGGCAGTGATTGTAGTGGGTGCGGCAACTGGAAGTGTGGTGTAGGAGCAAGGCATCTGCCTCTAACTTGAGAAGTCTAGGTATGAATCACAGTGTGGATTTGTATACAATTAATTACCTTAAAGAATTATAACGAATCATTTTACATGTCTAAAGGTGAATTGCGTATATGGTGCTAGATGTTTTTTAGACCAGTCAGCAATTCAATGGTTATGCTGTCACTATCACGCCAATTATTTTTACTTCTTAAGCCATTTCCTACTATCCATTTTAAGCTGGACTGAACTGTAAGCTCAAATTAATTTTCAAAATCTGCCTCGATGCAAATTCGAAGCCATGAATACCATGAAAGCAGGCCGGCGTCTAACACTACACTACTGCAACATATGTCTCGAAGCTGGAACTTGCCTGAGTCTGTATGTGATAGAGCCATCACATTTTGTTGGCGTGAATGCACGGTGGTACAGGTGGCTATTTCTTTCTTCTGTTAGCAGATGACGAATGCCGGCAGCAACACCGTCGTCCAACTGCACTCATGAAATTATCAGTGTCGTTATTTAACAACTATACTAAAATCCACCAACCTTCATCCAAGGGAAGTGAATCTTATGCCTAGCCTTATCAGATAAGGCTGGAAAAACTCCTCTTGGGAGTTGGACATTGACAGAAGAGTGCCAAATTAGCCACTATCCCAGCCAAATTTCAACCTCAAATTCCGACGGACACCCAAGACCTTACCTCAGCTTCTGACAGACACGCACGATCCAACCTCAGATTCCAACAGACACCCATAACCCAACTTCAGATTCCGACGGACACCCATGACCCAACTTTAGATTCCAATGGACACCCACGACCCAATCTTAGATTTCAATGGACACTCACGACCTTACTTCAGATTCTGACAGACACCCACGACACAACATTACATTTCAATGGACACTCATGACCCTACTTCAGATTCCAACTGACACCAACAACCCGTGCCAATTACCCTGGGGTGATCCGAAGGTTTGGCTTGCGGCCGACATTGTGCTTAGCTCCTCGTCAGCCAAGCAGCTAACGCTGATTGAGCCGACCATCCTGTATGAATCGAATGTGGAGTAACAACCCCTGTACAAGACAGAGAAGTACAATGTCGCGAGTCTTAGGCGGGAACGTTACAACGTGAGGCTGTTCGCCGTCGAGGTAGGTTCGCGAGGTCTTGTTTCCTACTCCGTGTTCGATGTGCTGAAGCGAATGGGCATTAAAGGACGTGCAAGGGCCTGGGCCCAGAAACAACTGGCTGAGGCAGACGAAAAGGCCTCTTGCTGGCTATGGAACTGCCGCAACCTAGATTGGAATAAGTCTCGAAACTAGTATGGTCAGAAGCGGTAACTGCAATACCAACAATTTCTCAACTAAGACCTCGAACTTTACATCGTCTCATGTTAGCACTTTAGCCCTTCCTCCGCGCGTGATTGACGAGCCTGAGTGCAGTCCATCACACAAATGTCGGCCGAAGTTCAACCTCCATAATAATGCAGCGATAATCGACAATAGGTCGCACCCAGTCCGAGCGCTTTTAATAAAGTATGTCAGTATAACCCACACATCACATTTTCACAAGATACGCATACTACGTGGTCTAGTCAGTTGCAGACAGACCAAGAGGTGGGTCCGAATGGAAAGGAAGAACCGGCTTCCTAAGAGGGTGCGGCGCTGTGAACGGGGTACGGGGAAGGTAAACGGCAATGGAACGTATTTAAACGACAGAGTCCGGGGCGGGGATGGAGCTGGCATCCATGACCACACGTGCCAAGGGGCAGGCACAAGCTGCACTAGCTCTCCCCACCGAGGGAGGGTGGGCTTGAGAGTCGACAAGGTAACAGCGAAGGGACAAGCGTAACATTGGGGATAACGAATATGACCGAACGACTCCATGGCAGGTGACAGGCGTCCGGAGTCATGACCCGGATAGGACCGCCCCCAGAAAGTATTAAGAAAGGGAGGCTCTATTCGCAATAGAATTGCGAATAGAGAAAAATTATATTTGCAATAGAATTGCGGGAAGTAACAAACATGTCACGGCGTCTGCTCACTAGTCAATTTTAGTTTGAGCCATTAAGAAGTCTAAGAAGGTGGTTAATTTACATAGAAATGTTGCATTCTTCCGAATTCCGGTCCCAAATGAAAAGTTAATTCTGCAGTGAATAAGTATCCCTTACAGTGCCCCATTGGTTTATATAAAAACAATAATAAATTATACGAACTAAAATCGAAATACGAACCAATAATAATCATCATCATCAATTATTATATTAGCCGTCTCTACTATGAAGGTTGGCTGCAATGGATCTCAAACACTGTCTGTCTCTCGCCTTGACTGTACATTCTGTCAGATTGATGTTCGCCCATCTCTTGATGCTATCTTCTCACTTGTATCGTTGTCTACCTCTTACTCGCTTGCCCTCAACCTTGCCTTCCAATATGGTTTTTATAAGAGTGTCATGTCTTTTAACGTGGCCAAAATATTTCACTTGCCTCCACATTATTTCTTCCATCAACTATCTCTTCCTTCCCAGTTTTTCTAGAACCTCTGCATTTGCTTGTTGTTGTTTCCATGAAATACGACCTATTCGTCTGTATATCCACATCTTCAGGGCTTCTATGCGACTTTCTATTTGCTCGCTCAATGTTATTTTGGAGAACTGTTTCATCATTATCATCATCAGCATCATAACCCTCATCGTGCGACATGCCGATAAGCGTTGGCGGTCATGGTTCGCGCTCACTCTCTCTCTCTCTCTCTCTCTCTCTCTCTCTCTCTCTCTCTCTCTCTCTCTCTCTCTCTCTCTCTCTCTCTCTCTCTCTCGCAATCACCGGTCTAATATCAGACATGCACTAAACAAAGTGTAAATATATGAACTAGAATGCCCTTGATGCTTTTGCGTACTTTGAATTCGTTCCAGAAGTGGAAAGTTGGTTAATATATCAGCTTTAGTAATAAACTTGAAGGGAAAAAAAAACAACCAGTAACGCATTTTCGCAGTGTTGTTTCATCATCATCATTATCATAATCATCATCATCATCAGGTGCAATGCCGATTAGCGTCAAAGGTCATGGTTCGTGATCTCACACAATCATCAGTCTTGTATCAAGTCAGTGTTCTTGTCCCGATTATGATAGGCGACCAAATCATCCGGGTATTCCTCTCTTTGTCTTCCCCGTGCTCTTTTATCATCAAGTTTGCTAGCTGTCACAAGCTTTCAAGTTTATTTCTCGCCATAAAGTGCCACAATTTGAGATGTTGACGTCAAACTTCTCTAATAAATTTATGGTTTTCATTTGGTACTTGTATGACTTTCTCGTTTGTTTTTCTGTTCGTCCATGCTATTTTATGCACTATCCCCCAGTAACCAAATTCCTATCACCATTAGCTGTTTGTCAGCTTGTCTGATTATTGTGCATGTTTCGCATGTTACAGGAATAGACCATTACGGGGCAACTCTTTGCCGTGAAGTTGGAGCCGCGACTAACAACTAATGACTATCAGAATTTTATGTTTTAACCACACTTAATACTTTTTTCCTGACTGGAGTATGAGAACTGTCGAATCATAATGTAACAGGTATCAGTAAAGAATACAGTTTGCCAGTGCTTTCTTCCTTGGCAATTAGAATATAGGTCAGTGACCAGTGATTGTCCCTGTAAAGAGACTCTCCTCCTAACTTCGCGAACTTGAGATTATAACCAACAACTAGAAGTCGGCTGCTCTCAATCTCAATTTCAATCCAACAAGTTTGTACAATGTAGAAAACCGGGGCAAGAGTTGGTTTATGGCCGATATTCCATTGAGGGATACAGGGAAGAAGGGAAGACGACAGGGTCGCGTGGGATGGGGTTTATTATATGATAATATAACCATCAGAGGCCAGCATGGCCGATTGAATAAGAACGGGCGTTCTTAAACATCAGGTGTGTAGGTTGAACCCCTACACCGGACAGATGGACTAAAATGTTGATGGGGACTAAATTACAAGTGCCTCAGAAGTCGGAGTGGATACGCCTGATGGCGAGGGACACTGGTAATAGAGAAAGCTAATCCACGAGCGAAATTCAGTCTAGTGCACTAACTAGCAGTAGCAACTACTAGCAATAATAGCACGCATGTTGACTACGCTCAAGTTCACAGCCAGCAAACGCAAGGGGGAGGGGCGGAGGTGGTTAAAGGGGATAATTTGTACTATATTATTTCTATAATTAACTGTCTAGTCATCCTTGCCTGACTTTTCAGTCAGAATAATAATAATAATACTTCCCCGACCGACGTTATTACTTGTCTAGCTTCCTCTTTCTCTCAAACGGAAGAATTCTCGCTCACTATCTTCCTGGATTATTTCTATGACACCCCCCCCCCCCACCACCCCCTCTCGCTCGAGCACACACATCCTCTCTCTCTCTCTCCCTCTCTCTCTCTCTCTCTCTCTCTCTCTCTCTCTCTCTCTCTCTTTTTTTTTTTTTTCCTCTCACATACTCTCTCGCACTTACGAACATGTCCTGACTTGCTTTCCTAAATGGTTTTATATCTGTCTTTCTTTCTCTCTCCCCATCTCTTGTTATCTTTATCCAACTATCTCGCACTTGAGAACATGTCGGTATCAACATTCCTGTCATAAAGTTATCTCTACAATAGTCTACATCTCCCCTTCTCTCTACCTTACTTTATCTTCTTTCTTTTATCTCACGCTCAAACTTCTTCGCACTTAAGAATATGTCGTCATCTGTCTTCTTGCATAAACTCATAATGACAACAACCTTTATTTTTCTTTCCACCTCTTTCTCTCTCTTTTTTCTATACCTTTCCCCTCTCTCTCACACGATCATTCGCTCGCTTGCATATGAAAGTCCTCATTTGTCTTCCTGCCATAACATTATCCCAATAACTTTCTTTCTTTCTTTCTCTTTCTCTCTCTCTCTCTCTCTCTCTCTCTCTCTCTCTCTCTCTCTCTCTCTCTCTCTTCTCTCTCTCTCTCTCCTATATCTCTTCCTCCCCCTTCCTTTCTCACTTAAGAACACACCCTCGCCTGTCTGCCAATCAGAAAGTTATGCCTCTCTCTCTCCCTCACTTAAGAACACACCGTCATCTGTCTGCCTGTCATAAAGTTATACCTATAAAAATCTCGCACACACACACACACACACACACACACATACACACGCATACACACACACACACTTAAGAACATGCCCTTGCCTGTCTGCCTGTCAGAAAGTTATCCATCTCTCTCTCTCTCTCTCTCTCTCTCTCTCTCTCTCTCTCTCTCTCTCTCGTCATGACACATCATGTTGATGAGGAATAATCTACGTGGATTGGTAGAAAGAATTTATGTGCAGAGAGAAGTACAAACAAAAATATATGTGATGCAGAAAAGAAAACAACACATTTTTTAAAGTCTGATTTTCAAATCCTGTATTATCACACATCCTCTCTCTCTCTCCCTCCCTCTCTCTCTCTCTCTCTCTCTCTCTCTCTCTCTCTCTCTCTCTCTCTCTCTCTCTCTCTCTCTGGGGCATATAGAAAGAATGGAAGATATTAGGGAAACAAAACTCGCTTACACTCAGGAAATAAATGACCGTAGACCCCGAGGTAGACCAAGAAGGCGGTGGAGAGATAATACATGTACAGACCTACAAGCACTTGGAATCAACGACTGGCAAGAGAAGGTCCACCAGAGAGACGAATGGAGACGGATTGTATTTGCAGCAAAGAACCTCAATGGCTCGGAACGCTGAAGAAGAAGAAGAAGAAGTATTATCACTATCAAATAACACGTTACTTTTAATTACATGACCAGCAAAAGCAAACAAAGAAATATATAGAAAAATGTGTGTAATATTTATTTTGTGTGGGGAGTAGTGCTACTTCATTCTAGATTCGTGATGTGTATGAGTGGGCTCAGGATGTGTGAGTGGGCGGAGTGGGATTGTGTGGGTAGGTGCGGGATTGGTGTATGGGTACGTGCGGGATGTATGGGTTGGCGGGGAGATGTGTGTTTGTGGGTGGGGATGTGTGTTTGGTTAGGCGGTTGTGTGTGAGTGGGTGGATGAGGATATGTGGGTGGATGATTGTTGGTGGGTTATGGGATGGGTGGGGGTTATGTGTGTGCTTGGGGAGATGTGGGGGATATGTGGTGGGTGGGAGATGTGTGCAGGTGAGGGTGGTTGTGGGTGTGGGGATGTGTGTGTGTGGGTGTGGGATGTTTGAGTGGGTGGGGAGTGTGTGTGGGTGGGTGAGGGATGTGTGGTGAATGTGTGTGGGGTTGTGGGGGATTGTGTGTGTTGGGGGATGGGTGCGTGATTTGTGTGGGTGATGGATTTGGGGATGTGTTTGTGTGGGTGAGGGGTATGTCTGAGTGGGTGGGGTGTGTGTGGCTGGATGGAGGATGTATGTGTGGGTAGTGAGGGTGATTGTAAGTGGGGTATGTGTCGGTGAGTAGGAGATGTGTGGGGACATATGGGTGAGGGATGTGTCTTGGGGATTTGTGTGGGTGTGGTGTTGTTTGAGAGGGGAAATGAGTGTGGATAAAGGATGTGTGTGGGTGGGTGTGGGGATGAGTGATGGATGTGTGTGATGGTGGGGGATATGTCTTTAGATGAGTGGTTGGGGTGTGTGAGTGTGGGTGGGTAGATGGGAGATGTATGTGTTGATGAGTGGGTGAGGGATGTGTGGATGTTAGTGGTTTAGGGATAAGTACATGTAAGGTGGGATGTGTGGTGGGATAAGTGTATGGGTGGAGGATGTGTGGTTGGGTAGAGGATGTGTGGGTCGGTGATAGTATATGGGTAAGGGTGTGTGGTTAAGGGATGTGTGGTTAAGGGATGTTTAGTTGGGGGATGGGTGGGTGGAGGGTGTGTGGGTGGGGAGATGTGTAGGTGTGAGGATGTGGTTGATTGGTGGAGGCATGTATGTGTATTTGGGTTGTGTGTGTGGTTGGGTGGGGGAGTTGGGGTGAATGGGGGATGTGTGGGTGGGTGGTGGATGTGTCTCATAACATGGTAATATGCATTGTTTATGTTTACAAAATTCATTTGACAATGTTTTTTCCTTTGCACTATTGATGAACAAAAGATGAGAGATTGGAAGGACCGAATATAAGACGGGCCTGCGTGCCCAATTTGTGGTGGTACTTCAATGAACTTCTTTGCATGCGCAATAAAAGCAAACTGCAATCTATCAATAAATGTATATGAGTGGCAGTGCACTTTGCAACAGACCTGTATAAGTTATTTGCATATCCTTTACAGGACGTCGCAATCAAATCCTAGCAATTTTGGCTGTATGTATTTCTTGGCAAGTTTATGTTCAGTAGTTTGCCAATGCTTTCCGACTGACTGACACTCAAACTGTTTGTATTAAAACCAATGCAAGAGTGTCTTATAGAGGTGTGGTGACAACGAGTTAAGTCTGCTGATATCCCACTGCCACACAAGTCAACTCCATCTCCATGTCGTATAGACTGGGGACAAGAGAATCACACCGAAGACTTCATCAACAAACAATAAACAAGAAAACAACTCGGGCCTGAGAAAAACAATCTGATCAACAGAACAAGTTCCATTCCTAATTTTTGTGTTCATCAAATTACTTTTAAGATTGACTTAAGTTCTACTTGTTTTCTTGTTCGCCGACGAAGACTCAAATGAAAATTGCAACTATCAACACTCACAAATTCTAATAGAAAAAAAAATGTAACGTAAACAAAACGATACAAAGGATCTCTTCATTGAATAAAAACTTCTAACAATACAAAAAAATTGATTACAAAAAATAAAAAGCAAACAAAAGTTAGCTAATTTTGTCAAAATGCCGAATAACTGTCTTTGTACATAGTTATCTTGTCGCTTTCGCTTAATTAATGTGTGTGAAAAATGAAAAAAAAAAAAAAAAAAAAACACATTTCGCCGGTGGGGAATCGAACCACGGTCTCTTGCGTTACAGGTGGAGATACTTACCTCTATGCCACTGAGAACACGATAAAAATTTTACAAAAATGTGTCATGTAGTAAGACACATGTCCCGATGACGTCACGTATGTCACGTGACTTGCCTTTGACCTTTCGAGGCACTGTAAGGGATATTATTCACTGCAGAATTAACTTTTCATTTGGACCGAAATTCCGAAGAGTGCCGAAATGTTCACTGTTGCGAGTTTAATTCTGCCGAATTCTCCGTAATTTTTAATGAATCATAATTCTTCTTACTTCTGTCCGTTCTTCTGACATCCAGTTTTATTTTTACATTACGTTAGTCCTGTTTAAATATCAAGAATAATTTTTTCCAGAACTGGTATCCCCAATACAAATAACGATCCCTACAAATAATTGTATCCCCAGGCGAGTTCAAGAATTGTCAACTTTCGTTTCTGTACACTTACTGTTACCAGGCATCCATTTTTGTTTACGTTGCCAACCCACTTTGTATGTCCTGATAATTCTGGTCCAAGCTGACAGTAATATGCTTCGATCATCACACTTTATTCACATGCTTCGAGTTTCTCAGTTCTATATTTTAGTTCCTAATATTTAATATTTTTACGTATTCGCTGGAAAAATAAAAAAATTCATTTAACCGACGAGGAGTCGAACCTTGCGATACCGCGTGACAGGCGAACACACTTACCACTTCGCTACTGAGGACACGTTAACTCACCACCAAACATTTATAATATAGCCACATTCATTCAGTAGCATGTCCTTTGCAGAACCTCGCTCCCATAACAACCTTCGGAAAACCTCTCGATCATGAGCCAGATTCCTCCGAAGTCGGAGAGTGTCTGCCTGTATGGCGAGGATCCACCAGTCTGCACACCAATAAGCCAGACATGGGACAACGGATACTCACGCAAAACTCAGGTCCTGTATGACATCACACTGATGTTGGACAACAGGATGCCTTCATCCGACATACAGGACTTCGCGTTGGAGCTCAAGCCAACGAACACAAGCAAGCAAACAAGCATGAGCCAGATGTCCCGCGTCTGATAAACCCATCTGGAGATCATCCGCCACATCCTGCACACATCTTCTCTGTGACCTTCCTTTTCCTCTCTTCCCAGGCATATACCTTTCCATTATTGTTCTCTCCAAACTTTCCTGATGTTTCAAGTGACCAAAATATTTCAATTTTCTTTGTTTTATCGTCTTTAATAGCCAACCTTCTTCAATATTCAACTCTTGAAGTATGGATGCATTTGTTCTTTTCTTTACCCAAGATATTCTTAGAACTCGTCTACAACATTTATATTCAAACGCATTTATGCGTTGTTCAGCTTGTTTAATAAGTGTCCAGGTCTCACAGGCGTATGTTGCAATGGGAAAGATGCATGCTCTTAAAAATCTAATTTTTGTAGTTCTGTCTGTCCCACTCCATAATTTATTCAGTTGTTTTAGTCTTTGAAGAGCAATTGATAGTAATGATAGTCGCCGTTTAATTTCTTTCATTGTGTCACCGTTGTTGGTAATCAGTGACCCAAGATATTCAAAATGTTCCACCACCTCAAATTTTCCCCCATTAACGTATATTTCTTTCTCCATAGTAGTTTTATCTGTATGCATTATCTTTGTTTTTGCTATGTTAAGATATAAGTTATGATTTTTATGATGAGTTATAATTTTGTTCTATTCGCAATTCTACTGCGAATAGTCACATCGATTATGAAATTAATGGTCCGAAATGCTTGGGGAAGGGGGTTAACTTCTGATGATCGGAAGCCCCCTGCCGTGTTTGTCCGCGTAAGAGCTACGACTATGTTCAAGCATTCTGCTGAATTAACCAGATAGCTAAAAGAAAAACACGTTGATGAGCAATGAGTAGGGGACATAAACATCTAATATTCTTCTAAGGGAGACTACTCCCATTAAAATAATTAATTGCTTAGCTATAATATTATTAACTAGCTAACGTAAATATCTCTAAACTATATTTGATAAATAAGGTAATTAACATTGACGTCGGATATTATAAAATACAGAATAACTTTTTGATACTACTTATAAAATCTGTGAATAATCTATAAATATTAACATTTTATAATCAGCGTTGAAGTTCCACATTTATTGATAAAAATATGAATTGTATACATTGCATGTATCCTGTTGGTAATCGATTCTATAAATCACACTTCCCCCCTGTGTGGGGGGAAAAAACATTTTTTTACTGGCCTATTAAGGCCACTCAATTTAAAAGAAATAAACCACACACCTCCCACGCTCTGATAAAATTTAGAAAGAAATGGGGTGGCAGAATATTCACATGTTAGGTATATCTGAGGGCTTCCACTTCCGAGGAATATCCCATATCCCCACATTGGCACCTTTCCGTCTTGACAGACGATAGTTTGGTACATTGTGCTTCAAAAAGGCTTAATAACTACGACCCATGGCGGTGGCTGGTAAGGCCAATTCTTGCTGCAAATGTTTGCCCACAGTAGATGCATGTGAAAACATGGTCAATTCCATCATTTTGCACCATCTTACGTCTTTCACGCTCTGTGTGTGCTTTATCTGCAATCATTTTCTCCTTTGTCTTTATTCCATTTCTGATAGTTGCCCTCCATGCAACACGTTCAGCGGCGACTTGCTCCCAGTGTGCATTATCAATGCCTGTATCAATCATGTCCCGCTTACACACATCTTTGTATCGTAGTAGAGGCCGACCCTGAGATCTCCTACCCGTCTGTAATTCACCAAAAAAAGATGTCCTTTGGTATTCTACCATCATCCATCCTCCTAACATGTCCTATCCATCTAAGTCTACGAAGACTGAGCATGGAATACATCGTCACACAACCTGATCTTTCCAATACTTCAGTATTTGTGATTTTGTCTCTTCGCAGACACCGCATATGAAAGCTGTTTAAACGTTTCTCTTGGCGTGAGTAAATTGTCCAGGCTTCACTGCCATAAAGAAGAGTGCTAAGGACACAGGTTTGGTAGACGAGGACTTTTGTTTTGGCAGTAAGCTTCCTGTTCTCCCAGACTCTTTTTGCTAACATGTTCATTGTTGTTACTGCCTTGCCAATGCTGATGCTGATTTCCTGATCGAGGGATAATTTGCTATTTACCCCTGTTCCTAGATATGTTAAATGGTCTACTATCTCCAGTTTGGCGTCGTCAATAAAGATTGATGGTACACCATGTGCACCTTGTGACATAATCTGTGTCTTCTTTTTGTTAATTGTTAAACCAAATTCAGAACAAGCATTGGAGAATGCAGATAGTAGATGTTGTAAGTCTTCCTCAGAGTGTGTCGTAATCGCAGCATCATCCGCAAAAAGCAAATCTCTGATTAGTACCCTCCTAATTTTGGTCTTGGCCTTCAATCTCTGAGCATTATAGAGACCACCATCTGAGCGTGAGTGAATGTATATACCGTCGTCCTGATCACGAAAGGCGTATTTCAGTAGAATTGAAAAGTATATCCACTCCACTCTTGATTTCAAACTCTTCTGAAGTTGAGCCATCAAATTTAATTATACCCTTCATGCCTGTGTGGAACGATTCCACAATGGACAGAAGAGTTGGTGGGCAGCCAATCTTCTTTAGTGCTTTGAACAGACCCTCACGACTGACCAAATCGAATGCCTTTGTGAGGTCGATGAAGGCAATAAACAGTGGCTGATTTTGTTCCCGGCATGTTTCTTGCATCTGTAGCAATGAGAATATCATATCAATGGTAGACCGGTTTTGACGGAAGCCGCACTGTGATTCGGTGTAGACTTGATCTCCCAGGACTTTAATTCTGGCAAATACTTTCCCAACAATACACAGAAGTGAGATACCCCTATAGTTGTTACAGTCGCTCCGATCGCCCTTGTTCTTGTACAGCGTTATGATGTTTGAATCTTTGAAATCCTGTGGGATTTGTCCTTCTCGCCAGCATAGCTCTATTAGCTGGTGGATCTGTAGAGTGAGTGTGTCTTGCCCACTCCTGATTACCTCTATTGGAATCCCATCCTTACCTGGAGCCTTGCCAGACGCAAGTTCATTTATAGCACACTTAACTTCTGTTATGGTGGGAAGTGTGTCCAGGTGGTCAAGAGCTGGCAGGGCCTCTATGGCGTTGAGGGCATCATCCGCCAGCTTGGGCTCACTTGAGTAAAGCTCTAAATAGTGCTCGATCCATCTATCCATCTGCTGTTTCTTATCAGTGATGATTTCTCCAGTCAAGGTTTTCAGCGGTGCACTTCTTTTGATCATTGGACCACAGGCTTTCTTTATCCCTTCATACATGCTTCTGATGTTTCCCTTATCACTTGCGATTTGGATGGACTCACATAACTTGATCCAATAGTCATTCGCACACTGCCTGGCAGCCTTTTGCACATCCTTCCTTGTTTGCTTCAGCTCACTCAGAGTGTTACGCGTTGGTCTTTCCTTGTTTCTTAAGAGAGCTATCTTCTTTTTATCAATCAAGGGCTGCAGTATTTGGCTGTTTGCCGCAAACCAGTCCTGCCTCTTATGATCCACAGTGCCGTAAACCCCTACCGCTGTTTTATAAATAGTTTCCTTAAGTTTACTCCATTTATCATTTACTATACAATTTTCTGATGTATCAGTAAAAGCGTCTTCAAGTTGCTGTTGAAATTCAAAGCACTTTCCAGGATCGTGAGTGTTGATAATATTAATCCTGGGGCTAGATTTGTGTAAAGCAATGCTCTAACTGTCAGCCTGTCGGAGCTTCGATCCTAGACCAGCTGCCAACCAAGGCTTAGGTCCTGGTCTGCCCTGCCATGACTACTTTGTCTTTGGGTTGCATTTCCTCGCACCAGGATAAGGCTTGTACCCTCCCAATTGCGCTCTTCCGCCCGAAGCCGTTGGCACAATGTGGGGTGTCGGGTTTGGTAAGCGCCGCCCAACATTCGGCGCTGACAGAAAGCAGGTAGTACCCGAGGAATATAGCAATAATCCATTCTGGTGGAGAGAAAAACAGCCAGAGGTAGCAATCATATAGTTAGTTAGTTAGTCGCGGTTCCAACTTCACGGCAACGGGTCTTCCCTATATTGCCCCGTTCCTGTGCCAGTGAATATCACACAAAATGCTCCTCACTGCTCTATGTGAACAATGGAATAGACAGGAGTGACGCCAAGTCAACAGCCCGCACAGGTACACTGAGCATAATGCCGCCGCCAGAATGCCAACACAAAAGTCCTCCACGAAATATACAGTTCATTGTCGATGGAAACGGCAGTCACCAGAAAGATTTCATTGACCCGGGTTTTATCCCATATGGTTCGGTCTCTTTCCGCAGGGCGACCCACCGAAAGCGCCGCACAAAGCACAAACTCCGTAGCTACAGCGCCGACTCCCAGGAGTCTCCTGAAAAAAGTACTCGTGAACCGAAAAGGCAAACCAGTCAATCCAGCAACAGCCGGCCGCCATCGTTCCGAACACGCATTTCACGTTGAAAACAACCGCGTACCGATACAAAAGCATTCTACGCGAAATTCACAGCTCACAGTGTCGCGCCACGCACTTATTCTGTAGCAGGACGGCGGAACCATAGCCTCCTTAGTCGCCTCTTACGACGTGTATGGTAGGCAACAGTGTTACTATTCTTTGCTCCCCCGTATGGGCCCCGGCAACAATTATAATGGTTATTGAAATATGAGAAGAACAATGTGGGTTTCTAAATGCCGTATATATGCTGAGAACATTAATTGAACGTTATGTAGAAGGAAACAAACACCCACATCTATGCTGTATTAACCACCCAAAGGCTTTCTATAAAGTAAGACATGCCAATATGATAAAGATGCTTGCAGATCTACAAATTAATGGGGACAGACTCTAGACTCGTACAAAAATACATCTATTGGAAGCAACAAGCTACCATAAGGATTGATAAGGAAGTAGGTCAATATCAGCCTATTAAGAGAGATGTGAGACAGGTACGTGTAATGTCTCCAGATCTTTTTTCCCGGTGCAGTGAAAATAGTTTCAGGAATGTAGAAGAAATGAAAGGAGTCATCATTTGGGGATGTAACATCAATAACATTAGATGTGCGGATGATACAGTTTTGATTGCAAACAATGAGCAGGATCTGCAACATATGGTAGATGTGGTTTTTGCACATAGTGAACAACTGGGGTTAGAATTACACTGTAAAAAGATACAAATTATCGCCGCCACTAGGAAGAAGGAAGTACCACAATGTAACATACAGGTAAATGGGAATATTCTTAAACAATTCAATCGGTATAATTATCTCGGAATAGTCATAACATCTGATGGGAGATGCCTTGAAAAGATTAAAACAAGAATCGCCATGGCGAAGGCAGCCTTTTGCAAGATTAAATAACATATTGACCAATAAAAATATGTCAATCGCAACGAGAAAAAGAGTGTTAAGGTGCTATATAGAACCTGTACTTTCGTGTGAAGCTTGGACAATGAGCAGTCAAGCTAAAATAAAACATCTGATGGCTGTGGAACTGTGGTTTCTGAGGAGAATGCAAACAATACCTGGGTCAGACAGAAAAACCAATGACCAAGTACTACAAGTAACAAATGAATCTCGTAAATTGATTAGAGAAATTAGACGTAGACAGTCAAAATGTTTTGGGCATGTTATAAGAAGAAATGAATTGGAGAACTTGGTGACATCTGGCAAGATCGAAGGGAACAGGCCAAGGGGAATACCGAGAAGTAAATACCTGGATGGCTTGGCCACGTGGCATGGTCGAGACATGAACACTGAGCTGATCCACGACTCCGGTGATCGAGTGAAATGACGAATCGTGACCGTCTACGATTTCCGGCATGGCACATGATGGATGGATTTGAAAGGATAATGTGTTGAAAGAATTTTGGGGAAATTCATAATGGATTCTACTCAGGTGCGCCGTGTTACCGAGATGAGATAGTTCAGTCACTTATCTGCGTTTACCCAAGGGAATAAACTTATACAAGTTTCTGCGGTAAATGTCGGTCTATGAAGGCAATTCTCCCATAGCTACACCAAAGACAATGAACAATCCAGATATCCCTACAGGAAAGACAAACGACCAACGACAGACCATAGAGGAAGACGACAACGTATCGTTAAGAAACTTATTCATCGCCACTGACACAGAAGAAGAGGAGAATTCGGAAACGGCCAAAACACACCAAACAGCTACACACACTCTATTTTTATTATCTTATTATTAATATCAATTATCAATTTGTACTCAATATATTTGTTTTTTCTACATGTAATGGGTGACGACATCAAGATAATATGTTTGAATATATCAGGTATACGTACAGAGCCGGCTCCCTGGCGAAGGCGTTAACGACTTTCTCCGTTATCCCGTATATCCACGTGAGGAACACAGCTGCGCGAGATTCGGCATTGGTTACTTATGGGGTTTGTGAGCCGCTCGCTCAGAAAGCAATGGTAAACTACTGAGCGTAATCTTGCCAAGAGCATCAACAAAAGCTGAAAAATGCTGCTGTTGACTGCAACGTCCTGTAAGGGATATGCAATTAAAAAAAAAAAATACGTACAAAACAACAACACATTTGCACATTTATACACAAATACACACCATATTTCATTCTGCTACAAGAGACAAATATACATTCACATATACATGGCGCTCAAATTACAACACAATTAGGACTGAGACATGCGTACTTCAATTTGGCAGTCCACAACATAGGGTCTGGGACAGCCATACTACAAACATTAGATAGGTGGAACATACTCAAAAGAAATCGGGATAGCTATGGTAGAATCAGCATAGCACAAAAAAGTAACACTTGACACACATATACAATTGTCAACATTCACACACCACCAAATTACAACTACCAGCCACATTCATTCATTGGCACCTTTCCGTCTTGACAGACGATAGTTTGGTACATTGTGCTTCAAAAAGGCTTAATAACTACGAACCATGGTGGTGGCGAGTGTGGCTGGTAAGGCCAATTCTTGCTGCAAATGTTTGCCCACAGTAGATGCATGTGAAAACATTGTCATTTCCACCATTGTGCACCATCTTACGTCTCTCAAGCTCTGTGTGTGCTTTATCTGCAATCATTTTCTCTTTTGTCTTTATTCCATTTCTGATGTTTGCCCTCCATGCAACACGTTCAGCGGCGTTCTCAACCGGTGGGGAATCCCCCCCCCCTCCCACAGGGAAATTTTGGGGTTTCCCGGGGGGGGGGGGGAATAAAGATTATTTCAAGATCGCGTTAATACAAGAACCGATTACTGGATTTTGTTTTTCCCTTCATACTACTCTACGGTTTTGTACGTCTCACCCTCCTAAAATTCATTTTATAAAGTAAGTAGACCCACAAATCACGTTTTATGTGGACGTCTAGACTTGTTTTAGTATGTGCTTCCGTTATTACGTATACTGTGTAGGGGCGGGAGGGGAAGAATTTTTAGGTAGGAAATACGAAAGGGGGTGGGGGGATGACGTTCTGAAAATATGGTGAAGGGGGGCACGGATCAAAAAAGGTTGAGAACCACTGAACTAGACACACTACTCACACATACATACAGAGAACAGAACATCATCCTCTGGAGATTCAACTGCGTCTTACAGGCATTGGATATAATAGGCTGAGAAATGAAGACACAGGTGAGGAGAATAAACAGAGAAGGCACAACCCAGTTAGAGACACTGCAAAATATTTTAGACACACACACTTTAATAGAGACATCCAGACACAAACACCCAAAATAAGCGAGAAACAACCCACACAAATAAAATACACCACACAGGAAGAAGATTAAATAGGACATACATACCTGCAACACACCACATAATTAGTTCCGGTCGCCAGCATGACGGTTAGGCGTTGAGCCGTTAAAGCCTGTGGCGTGTTTATGCTTGTGGCTACGGTTTGCAATCGCATTATCCTCATGTTGGACTGGTAGTACATGGTTCCATCGCTCTGCTACTGAGTGAGTGCGTGGGCGACACCGTGAGCTATGAAATTCGCGTGGAATGCTTTTACATCTGTCCTGTACAGTGAACTGTATGTTCGGAACAATGGCAACCGGCGGTTGCTGAATTGACCGTTTTGCCCTTTCGGTTCACGAGTGCATTTTTCGGGAGACTCCTGGAAGTCGGCGCTGAAGCTGCGGAGTTCGTGCTTTGTGCGTCACTTTCGGTGGGTCGCTCTGCGGTAAAAGACCGAGCCATGTGGAAAAAAAACCGGGTCAGTGAGGTCTTTCTGGTGACTGCCGAGTCCATCGACGACGAATTGTGGTATTCGTGGATGAATTTTGTGTTGACATTCTGACTTCGGCACTATGCACAGTGTACCTGTGCGGGCTGTTGGGTTGCCGAGACTCCTGTCTATTCCACTTTTCACATTGGACAGTGGAGAGCATTTTGTGTGATATTCGCTGGCACGGGAATGGAGCATAATGGGGACGACCCGTTGCGGTGAAGTTGGAACCTCGACTAACTAACTAACTAACTAACTAACTAACTAACTAACTAACTAACTAACTAACTAACTAACTAACTAACTAATTAACTAACTAACTAACTACTAACTTGCGCCTTCCCTCAACCAACTTACGCTGTCTCTCAATCAACATGCTTCAGGTCATCCAATCTTTCGCTATCTCCTACATCCCCCCCCCCCCCCCCCCCCCCACGCCCTATCTATTTCATTAATCTATGGTTCTAATTTTCTCCTTGTGTTATTATGTCTCCCTCTCTTTTGTTTTCTCTGTGGGTTCCAAACAAAGGACCTTCTTTATACTGTTCTCAAATATTCTCAGTATATGTCCTATACGGTACCAACACCCTTTCTTCTCTTCTTGATTCATTGTTATTTGTTCAGTTCTCTCTATGAATACAACAGTTGTGATTTCGTCATGCTTTCGTCATATTTTAGGCCTTCTATTCTGTGCAGAATCTGCCATCAATCAACATCACAGTAAACGGGGAGATACTAGACCAAGTAAACAGTTTCTCCTATCTTGGACATATAATAACAAATGATGACAGAAATGAAACAGAAATAAAAAAGGGAATAGGAATGGCCAAAATTGCTTTCAACATCATGAAATTAGTATTAACACCTAGAGAGATTAACGTTTTACAATTTATAATTGTCAAATGTCATGTATATTCAACGCTACTATATGGCGTGGAAGTCTGGACAATGAACAAATCAGTAGAAAGTCGAATAGAGAGAGACCTTGGATATGTACATATACGAAGAATATGTCGTATTTCATGGAAACAAGCACAATCAAACACAGAGGCATTAGAAGGCATATTTTTAGCAATTTGGAAACAATTGTTATCTTGAAGAGAGATCTGTGAATGGTCCATTCAAATACATTGGCAATAATGGAAAGATTTCATGTTGTTATTTACTTGAGAATTTTGGTTGTTCACTTGCGAATGTTCACATGACAATCCTGGTTACTTACTTGAGAATGATGGTTGTTCTCTTAATAATGCTTGTTGTTCACATAATAATAATGCCTGTTGATCACTTGAGAATACTATTCGTTCACTTAATAATGCTGGATATTCACTTGAGAATGTTGGTTGTTCACTTGACAATGCTGGTTGTTCACTTAATAATGCTAGTTGTTTAATTGACAATGTTGGCTGTTCACTTGGCAATGTTGGTCGTTCACTTGAGAATGTTGGTTGTTCACTTGAGAATGCTGGTTGTTCACTTGAGAATGCCGGTTGTGGTGTAAAGATGTCATCTTTAGTTAATAGTTACAGTCATTGAATCTGTCAGATATCCCACTGTATATGAAGCACATAATGTGAAGCACTGTGCATATGGAGCACAGTAATTGTGAAGCATGCCGGCTCCCTGGTCTAGAGGTTACACGACTTTCTCCGTAATCTTGTATACTCTCGTAAGTAACGTGATGTTGCGTGAGAATTGGTAGCGGTTATCTTCGCGTCGGTAACTTACGGGGTATGTGAGCCGGTCGCTCAGAAAGCAATGGTAAACTACTGAGCGTAATCTTGCCAAGAAATCAACAATCAGCTGAAAGATGCTGATGTTGACAGCGATGTACTGTAAAGGATATGCGAACAAATTTAAAATGTGAAGCCCAGTGTATACGAATCACAATATATGTGAAGCACCGTATATATGAAGCTCAGTATATACGAGGTAGTGTTTGTAGTGGGTGCGGCAACTGGAAGTGTGGTGTAGAAGCAAGGCATCTGCCTCTAGATTGAGAAGTCTAGGTGTGAATCACAGTGTGGATTTGTATACAATTAATTACCTTAAAGAATTATAACGAATCCTTTTATATGTCTTAAGGTGAATTGGGTATATGGTGCTAGATCCATATGGTTTAGACCAATCAGAAATTCAAGGGTTATGCTGTCAATATCACGCCAGTTGTCTTTACTTCTTAAGACATTTCCTACTATCCATTTTATGCTGGACTGAACTGTAAGCCCAAATTAATTTTCAAAATCTGCCTCGATGCAGATTCGAACCCATGAATACCATGAAAGCAGGCCGGCGTCTGACACTACACTACTGCAACATATGTCTCGAAGCTGGAACTTGCTTGCGTCTGTATGTGATGGAGCCATCACATTTTGTTGGCATGAATGCACGGAGGAATAGGTGGCTATTTTTTTTTCTTCTGTTACCAGATGAGTGCCGGCAGCACACCGTTGTCCAACTGCACTCATGAAAATATCAGTGTAGCTATTTAACAACTATAGTAAAATCTCACAACCTTCATCCCAGGGAAGTGAATTTTATGCCTAGCCTTATCAGATAAGGCTGGAAAAACTCCTCTTGGGAGTTGGACATTGACTGAAGAGTGCCAAATTAGCCACTATCCCAGCCAAATTTCAACCTCAAATTCCGACGGACACCCACGACCTTACCTCCAATTCTGACAGACGTGCACTATCCTACCTCAGATTCCAACAGACACCCATAACCCAACTTCAGATTCCGACGGACACCCATGACCCAACCTTAGATTCCAATGGACACCCACGGCCTTATCTCAGATTCCGACAGACACCAACGACCCAACCTTAGATTTCAATGGACACTCACGACCTTACGTCAGATTCCAACGGAGACCCACGACCTTGCCTCAGAAACCGACGGACACCCACGACCTTACCTCAGATACTGACAGACACCCACGAGCCAACCTTTGATTTCAATGCACACTGACGACCCTGCTTAAGATTCCGACGGACACCCACGACCTACTTCAAATTCATTCGGACACGCGTTATTTTATCTAGGCCACCCACAATCCTACCACAGAACCAACATTCCTACCTCGGACTTTACTTATGACATTCCTGATCCTGTCTCAGACTCAAATACCCTAACTCAGATTATCTCAGACATCCATGATCCTTCTTCAGATTCTCCTGGACACCCAGGATCCTACCTTATATTGCCGCAAACACCCAAGGCCCTACCTCAGAATCCCGCGGACATCCAAAATCACAACTTAAACCCCAACCGCCCTAACTCAGACCTATACTGGCGCCCATGGCCTTATATCATATACCCACAACCCTGCCAGAGATCCCCTCTATCCTATCTCGGACACGCATCATTCTACCTCAGATATTCCAGATTCCAAGCTGACAACCACCACATTACCTCGGATTATCTCCAGCTACAATCTTATCTCTGATTACCATACGGACATTAATTACTATATATATATATTCCTCTCCCCCCTCTCCAGCGAACACTAATAATCCTATCCGAAACTCCCGTCGACCCTATCTCCGACTATCGACTCTAACCCAAACTCCGCAAACCCTACTTCAGCCCCCCCCCCTTTTTTTTTTTTTTTCCATCTGGGTCGCTTCTGGGGCCTAGAAAATCATGTTTCGTTGTCACATGGCATAATCAAACACCCCCCCCCCCAACCCCCACCTCCCCTCAAAAAAAAAAAAAAAAAAAACAGCTGGTCCACGCATGACTAGTGATCGTGTGAGATAGCGAGACACGACTGCCCACGCGTATCGGCATGGCACATAATGATGATGATGACTGAAGGTTTTAGACCACTTACGTGACCCTTTTTTGAGGGTCATGAACCGCAGGCATGTTGCAAGCTCAGAAACGCCTATCAAGAGTTTTCTCTTTCACTACACAATTATTACTGACTCAGTGGATGTGACCGACAAGATATGTTGTATGTTACTGTCATGGTCTTATATGTACGGAAGATGTAAGTGTCGGTATGTAAGCGAGAGTCAGTGTAAGCATAGTTGAGGTAAAGGGCAGTAAGAGACACCACGGCTTGGCTAGTGGACGGTCAGGCAAGAAGCCCGTGAATAGAGCCACGTGATGTGGGAAGGTCAACGAGGAGAGAGGCAGTGTGTGTGAGGCAGCGAATAGGGACGGACGTGTGGAGATCTATAGAACGATAGAACGATAGAAGGATAGTGTTTGTGACGGATAGATGGAGATGAACGTTGTGTATTGATATTCGAGGAATGTACTAACTGTGATATGTGCGGGGTGATGTGAAGTTGATTGTGAATGATCATGCGGGCGACAGTGTAAAGATCGCCATTGTGAGCTAGCGCGTGGCTGTTGGTGGTGAACGATTGTTTGAGCGCGAACTGCGATCATGATGTCAGCTTGTAATATATTGTAATAAATGATTGTTCAGGAGATAGCTCCTGCCAGTTTCTGATTGTATTCATGTGTTATTAGTAGATGTATCGTAGATGTTATAATATGCCTGTCCAAGTCCAGTGGGCTAGACGGAGCCAGTAGTCAGGACGTTGACAGTTACAAATGTCGGGCGTTATTTTAGGCATCATCTCATCTTGTTCATCTTATACCTTGCGGTGTAGAGATGAAGTATAAATAAGCAGCTGGAGAGTGCCTGTTTATGGGCTTCATATATCGAGATTTCCATCGACTCTGCTATTCCCTCTGTCCATCGTTTATATGGTCGGCCCCTTCCTCAGGTTTCATTTGGTCTGTACATCATTGCTTGCTGTTGTATACTGTCAGTTGGTAGCCTAGTAATCTGGCCGAACCATTTAACTTGCTGTTTTCTAATTAAATCTAACGCTGCTATAACCACCAATTTAGTCCTGGTTTCTTCATCTCTGATGATCTCTTTTCTTGATACATTGATTATTCTCAGGAATCTCACTTCCGTTGTTGTAAATTTTCTTTTCTCTTTATCTGTCATTGTCCAGATATGGCATTGGTAGCATAGGGTTGGTAGGAAGATTGTGTTGTAGAGTATTTTAGGTATCATTGTTCATAATTAATGGTTTAGACAACACAGCAATGGAATACATGGGCCCTAGATGAAGAGGCAGTGGTGGGCCAACATGACGGTGGTCACAGTGCATTTGAGAATCCCTGGGCATGTAAATGTACGTGGCAAGGGATCTGGCTAAGGAGCGAGCTTCTTTCCGAAAAATTGAGATGAGAAGGACGTTCTGCAAATTACTAGCTACGTTGCGAGGGTGGTGGTCATTGTAGAAGATCATATTGTGTTATAAGAAAAGGCAATCTGGAAAATTCTGCGACAAAGGAAGGTATTAAGAGTCAATGATTAGAGTCATTAGACACAGACAATCAAACAATTTTTGGGCATGTTTTGAGAAGAAATGAATTGGAGAACTTGTGACAACTGGCAATATCGAAGGGAAGAGACCAAGGGGAAGACCGAGAAGTAAATACCTGGATGGCTTGGCCACGTGTCATTGTCGAGACAAGAACACTGAGCTTATCCACGACTCTGGTGATCGAGTGAGATGGCAAAACATGACCGCCCACGCTTATCGGCATGGCACTTGATGGATGGATGGAGAGTCAAAAGGTTGTTGACTGGTTGGTTGGATGGTTGACTGGCAGGTTGATTGGTTAGTTGAATGTTTGGTTGGCTGGTTGAATGGTTTATTGACTGGTTGGTTGTTTGATTGGATGAAAGGCCTCTGGATGGATGACGAGAGTGCCAACTCGTCAGCTGCAATGAAGTTGAAGTCGCCTGAGCTATAAAAAGAGCTTGCATCTATTGAAATTAGTATGCAGTAGAGACCTTCTTTCCGATCCAGCATTTAAGTAATAATCTCTGTGCGGAATGTGTTGCAGAATTCTTCTTCTCCTCTCAGAGCATAGACAGCAGCGGGGCTATCAATACCCCTTTAGAACTTCACATCTGTGGAGAGGCTTGGTAATCCTTGAAACAATAGATATATTTGGAATCCAATTTGTTGACTGCCCGCACCACGGATAGATGATCAAAGATTTTGTCAGTGTAGGCCCTGATTCTGCGGCGTCTGCAGCCCGACAAAAGGTGGTAAATGCTGGGTGGGTTGGGCCAGTGGCGCGGAAGATTACGAGCAGTTGAATGTATCACGAAGTAGATTGACGTAAAGGAGCAGAAATGCATGAAATACGTGACGTGTAATGATAATGATGCTGTAGAAGCTATTAACAATGATAAGGGAGATCTTTGCAGACCGTTTAAATAACATGAGAAATACATCATAGGAATAATTGACACGTAGAGAAGACAAGCGAAAGAAATAGAAATCGGAAGATACTGACAACAGGAAATGTTAAAGTTATCAGCATACTGGTGGTATTCGAACGTCTAAATGCCATTCTCTCGCTGATGGAACAAGTGTAATTCGAAGCACGACCATTGATTTCTGAGAATGCCAGTCAATACTTATGGTGTTTTTTTCTCAGTATAAACTTTAGGCCGGACTCCGTGGCTAAGGTCTTGCAGACGCGATTCGTGAGGCCGCTTACCTGCGTTCGAAACACAGCTGCGAACGATTTGGCAGCAGACCGTGTCTCGCTGGTTTAAACGTTATGGTATGGGAGCCGGTCGATCAGAAAGCAATGGTAAACTACTGAACGTAAACTTGCCAAGACATCAACTGGTGTTGACAGCGATGCCCTGTAAATAGGTTATGGTACAACAAAACAAACAAACCTTAGCAGTAACCAGGACAACACGGAATGTTCATATGTGTGGACAGTGCTGAACTGGCCATGGTGCAAGCTTGCCTGATGGGAAGTGGGAGAGGGGGGCGCTTGTAGGGCCCTGCTGAAGTGGGCCCCTTAAATGATTAAGTCACATAGGGTGATTAATCGTTTAAAGCGACTTCCGGTATCTGTCATTGGCATGCACAGTAGGTTTCCCTATGCAACCCCCTTTAATTTGATATATAGTACAACAATGTCTATTAATCATAACTGTGACACACCCCTACTTCTCATTTTCCGCCATTTGTTTTTGTTTGGTCCAAACCTACTAATTGTTTTGCATTGAATCTATTAAACATTAGACCAGGGGTCACCATATTATGACCCGTGGGGCCGGATCCGGCCCGCGACGTCAGTTCATCAGGCCCGCCGACTGTTCTCGAATTTGTTGGAATGCGAGACGTTGTGATACAATTTACATTTAAATATTATATTTAGAATACTAGATCTTCACACGTGCAGAGACCTTCTGGCTGCTATGTGCCTTAAATTTGCCATTTAAAATTGTAAATTATTGCATCTATATTTTCTTGTGTATTGCAATGTTTGCTTATTTCACGCCATCCCACGCCATCCCAAGTCATTCTCTAGGTCTTGGTAGCTCCGCTACTCTCTGTCGTTACCATGGTTTCCAATGCAACACACACCTTTCCCGCACCCAGATGCGCCTGGCTGTCAACACAGGTCTGACGCTCCAGACATATTTACTTCTTTTTGCCTGTCATCCATTCTATAGGTATGTAACAAGGAATGCTTTGTTTGACAGTGATAGGTAAATGTACTACAAGTGTGAATAGGGGCAATAAAGTAGTAAAATAGCAATAAAATGCCATAGAAGCCTCGTGTTATTACGAAAATATTATTCCCAGATCAGAAAAATTCCCCAGTCAAGTGGTCAATCGAGTTGGTCTCTAGGCCAGTGTTTTTCAACCTTTCTACTGGAGCAGATCCTTACGCAAATGTTTACGTTACTCAAGAAAATCTGTGCGATGATCCAAGTGTCTGTCATACTTTATGTAATAAACTAGAAGGGCAGAAATATTGCATTTAGGCGATTTAGGTCTGTGTTGGTGGAACCCCCGGCTGCCACTCGCGGAACCCCGGTTGAAAAACTCTGCTCTATGCTGTTTATTTAGGCCGACCCTATTTATATATTTTGCAAACCTTATTGTGTGATATATTCTATTACCAAATGAACCTATAAACGTTGTATGTACCATTGGTGAGCCGTAGCTTCACCAGTGATCCACAGTACTCCGTTTTTCTTGTGTTTAATAGGATTTTAATTATGTTTCTAATTCAATGTCTTTTTCGTTTTCAAATCCCGGTTACTTCACCCTTCATTATGGCTATTAAGACAAGAAAAGGGGACGCTGAGTGTCGCGATTTCAGTGAAGAATGGGGAGTAAAGTACTTATTTGTGGAAACAAAGGACAAGAAAACCAGCTGCGTAATATGCAGCGAAAGTGTTGCCGTTTTTAAAGAGTATAATCTTCGGCGTCACTATCTATCAACATATGCAAAGTTTTCTGGAAAGTTCCTATCTGAGAAACATGAGTCCTTTAAACGTGGTTTAGAAACAAAGAAATTTCTTTACGAAAACGTTTGCTGAAAATGAATCTGTCACTCGTAAAAGTTACAAAATAATGCAAGAGATGGCAGAACTAGGAAAACCGTTTACTGATGGCAACTTCATCATAGAGTTATGATAGAGCCAGTAAATAGCTTGTGTCCTGAGACAGCCGATTTGTTTGAAACTATCAGAATTTCGGCAAGTTCATTTGTGCGGAGAACAAAAGAACTTGGAGAGAACATAGTGCTACAGATACGCGAGAAAGCTAGGAACTTGTTGTGACATTCTCTGGTGCTGGATGAGTCTACTGATCTCTCGAGTACGTCATAACTTCTCGTTTCCATTCGTGGTGTCAATTTGGACTTTCAGATAAAAGAAGAGTTGGTATCTGTTTGCAGTATGCATGGAACAACAACTGGAAAAGACATTTTTGAAGAGAATTTTTGAAAAGAATTTTGCAAATTTTTTTGCAAGACTATAACCTTCAGTTGAATCGGCTTCAAATGTGTTACAGCTGATGGAGGAAAAGACATAGCTAGAGTGAGGAAGGGTCTGGCGGGATAGATCATGACTCAGTTGGAAGACTTGGAAATTCCGGCGCTCTGTTCATACACTGCATCATACGTCAGCAAGCACTCTGTGCGAGAGACTTAGATATTTCTTGTGTACTGATGCCAGTCGTTTCTTCTGTCATTTTTGGTTGACATTACATCCAACATGAATGAACCGATCTTGAAACTTCAGAGAAAGGATAACCTCGTCTGTGATCTCTACAGAATCATAAAGGATTTCCGGAGAAAGCTGTCATTATTTGAAGCACAGCTAGAAGGAGAAAAAGGTTCTCAATTTCATTGTTTAATGGTGGTGTGCTCTCGATGTTCAGAAAAAAATTATTCGAGACCTGAAGAAGCACTTTTGGAGAGATTTTCAGATCTTGACAGAATTGAGAGTGACACTGTTTTGTTCCAGAATCCGTTTGATTGTAACCTTGATGATGTGCCAGTTGAACTACATTTGGAACTCATTGATTTGCAAGCACATGACATGTTGAAAGAGAAGCACAGAGAAGGAAAACTGGTTGAATTTCACCGCTGCTTACCTGATGTTGAGTATCTGAAACTGAAGAAATTTGCCGATGGTATGGCAGCAGTGTTTGGAACAACTTATATTTGCGAGCAAACATTTTCAAAAATGAAGTATGTGAAGTCAATAGATCGAACGAGTTTGAATTATTACCATTTGAAAGCAATTCTCTTGATTGGATGCAGCAATTCCAAACCACACATTGATGATATCTTGAAAGCCAAATGTCAGTTTAACAAATTTCACTAGCCTTGTTTTTTTTGCTGCTTACTTTGTGCGATTCGGATATGGGCATACTAGGTCTGATGAAACTATCTTTTTGCTAACGTCGCCTTCAGTGATAACTTATTTAAAGTAAATAAATATGTTGGTTGTCTTCGTGTGGGTGCGTGCGTGCGTGTGTGTGTGTATGCGTGTGTGTGTGCGTGTGTGTGTGTGTGTGTGTGTGTGTGTGTGTGTGTGTGTGTGCCACTCATCCATTATTAACATGGAATGCTAAACTTAATTTTTCTACTTTTTTCCCAGAGCTTTCGTACTGGCTTGCAAGTATTGTACAGAATGATTATGCGGCCCGCGCTCGTCATTTTGTCTGCTATCCGGCCCACTGTGAAAAAAGTTCGGTGACCCCTGCATTAGACAATACATTTAAACTCTTAATGTATTTTTTTTAACACCTTCTCGTGTCAACCAGTGTTTTTGTACCCAGTCAGAAACCTGTGAGTAGATGCATAATGAGAAGAGAGGCACAGAAACCATCGTGAAGACTGGGAAAATATGAAGCAGAAGAAAACTAGAGGAGATGGCTTGAAGGGGAGTATTGGTAAGAGGTATCGTGGCTTGAGGTACTTCTGCCTCCTCTAACTAGAGCCGATCTAGAAGGATTTAAGGCGTGGATAGCATGAGTTGTTACCTAACCAGAGGGTAAAGTACCTCACAGGTTCGGAAGTCCAGCTTTGTTTTGAATAAGGGCAAAATCTTAGAAGGACCCGTGTGGATGTTAAAATTATCTGAGCTACTGGAAATAAATGTTTTGCGTATCCTTTTACAGGACTTAGCTGTCAACAGCAGCATCTTTCAGCTGTCTGTTGATCTCTTGGCAAGATTACGCTCAGTAGTTTGCCATTGCTTTCTGAGCGGCCGGCTCAGTATCCGCAAGTCACGAGCGGGGGTCGAACCACCTCAGTTCTCGCTCCGCTGCGAGACTCTGCGTGATAAACGGGATTACAGAGAGAAAGTGTTGTAACCCCACAGCCAGAGAGACCGGCTTACTGGAAATACCAATTTAATAATAAAGTAAAAAGGGAAATAATCACTTATATCTTATAAGAGAAATAATAAGGCTTCTAAATATTGCTTAACTAGCTGCCCGGCCCGGCTTCGCCCAGGCTCTGGCGGGGATGTATCTATCAATCTATGTATCTATCTATGTATCTATCTATGTATCTATCTATGTATCTATGTATCTATCTATCTATGTATGTATGTATCTATCTATCTATTTATCTATCTATCTATCTATCTATCTATCTATCTATCTATCTATCTATCTATCTATCTATCTATCTATCTATCTATCTATCTATCTATCTATCTATCTATCTATCTATCTATCTATCTGTCTGTCTGTCTGTCTGTCTGTCTGTCTGTCTGCTTGTCTGTCTGTCTGTCTGTCTGTCTGTCTGACCCGGCCCGGCTTCGCCCAGCTCCTGGTGGGGAGCATCTCATTTAATTCATATAAGTAGTCATATAAGCTCCCGTTC
>OY992882.1:31557063-31657063 GCA_963921405.1 Cepaea hortensis | reverse complement strand
AGCTGTGTTTTCACATTAGTGACCATCTCACAAACCCGATCAACAAGCATTTTTCTGCTAATGCCTACCTTTGCAAACATCTGCTTTCTGTCTGAACACAAGACGTCACACACTTTTAACATGCAGTGCTTCAGAAACTCTCCTTCTTTAAACAGTCTGCCTGATTTTGCGATCTCCACCGTCACAATAAAACTTGCTTTCACAGCAGCTTCATTTTGTGATTTCGCTTTGGTGAAAAGCATCTGCTGGTATGTTAGATGCCTCTTCAATTCCTCTACCTTCTGTAGTTTCTGTTCTGTGTTCAGGCGGTTTAACTTGTCTTGATGTTTAGTCTCGTAGTGCCGTCTCAGATTATATTCTTTGATCACAGCCACATTATTTCCAAAAATTAGACACAGGTTTACCGCCAATATCAGTAAGCATATATTCAGCCTCCCAGCGGCTTTAAAAGGCTTTTTTTCAGAATCATCAGTTCTCTTGGTCGTTGTGAGAAAAGATTGTGCATCTACTGACAGACGTTTGATTGATATCAGGTAAGCCGTAGCGGGGAAATGTGATGTAATATCCGGGCACTACACTACTTTCATTTCTTTTGCGCGAATTCAAAACAATCAAGTGAACGTTGCTAGGTCACTATAACAACGTGCATCCACTCACCACACAACATTTATTTTCGCTTATTCTGATTAAAGCGAGAATGCTCCCAGCAATGCAAGGAATTTGATTTGCACTTTATATCGTGGCCATTAAAAATAATTTTGTCTAAAATTCTCTCTTGATTCGAATATATTTGTACGTCGGTTGAGACCTCTCGGGCTTGATATGATTGAACGCCGGGCCTGATGTGGCCCGCGGGCCTTGAGTTTGACACATGTGCACTAGAGCGTCACCATGGAATTTGATATGGGCCAACAAACATGTGATTCTTCGCCTCTGTGTCTATGTGACCAGATAGGGAAGCCATATTTTAATGGAAATGATAATTTATAGGTTATTGCCGAAGTTCACGGCAATCAATGTACTTCTATCTCCAGAAAGCACGAGATAGAGCAAGATAAAATGTGTGTGTGCGAGCGCGAGCGAGCGAGAGAGAGAGAGAGAGAGAGAGAGAGAGAGAGAGAGAGAGAGAGAGAGAGAGAGAGAGAGAGAGAGAGAGAGAGAGAGAGAGAGAGAGAGAGAGAGATTGACAGGTGTAACAAGCATTCCGCTTGTGGAGGTGGAAATAAAGCATATGTAAGGAATGTGTATTTACATCCACTTTGCCATAAAAATATTATTTTTATCAATTATTATATCAATTTATCATAAATGTATATGTATGTATTTGTTTTATTCACACATGTGATACTTAAAACTAACAAACGGCAACTCTCTGTGATATACACAAACAAAAGAAACACATTACACCTTGTAAATATACATTGCTTTCTATGAAATAAACGTTTGAAAAAAAATACTATTGCTTCTCGAACTTTTAGCTAAGATCAAAGTGTAGTACTCAATACTGCACTTGATCTGGTCAGGGGTCGAGAGTGCAATCAAACCTCACAATACCTCACAGAAGCTGTGGGCCTGGTGGGTCAATGCGGGCCCACAATAGAACCATGTGGACGCGGGGGCCACAGAGTATCGCTCTATCCTTTCGGGGAACCGCTAGCCCTTAAAAACAAAAAAAAAAAAAACAAAAAAAAAAATGTTACTAAAGATTTCCGTGGAGAGGAGCAATAAAATGAGTCTAAAGACTATTTTTCAAACCCTACTCTGTAGGGTATTCCTTCCATCATCCATCATGTGCCATGCCGATAAGCGTGGGCGGTCATGTTTTGCCATCTCATTCGACCACCAGAGTCATGGATTAGCTCCGTGTCCCTGTCTCGATCATGCCACGTAGCCAAGCCATCCAGATATTGACTTCTCGGTCTTCCCCTTGGTCTGTTCCCTTCGATCTTGCCAGATGTCACCAAGTTCTACATACAAGTCATTTCTTCTCATAACATGCCCAAAAATTTTCACTGTCTACGTCTAATTTCTCTAATCAGTTTACGATCTTCATTTGTTTCTTGAAGGACTCGTTCATTGGTTTTTCTGTCTGTCCATCGTATTCTCTGCATTTTCCTCCGAAACCACATTTCCACAGCCATCAGATGTTTTTCAGCTTGACTGCTCTTTGTCCACACTTCACATCCATACAATGAACAGGCTCTATGTATCCTCTCAACACTCTTTTTCTCGTTTCAATTGAACTTTTTATTGGTCAGTATGTTTTTCATCTTGAAAAAGGCTACATTCGCAATGGCAATTCTTGTTCTAATCTCTTCAAGGCATCTCCCATCAGATGTTATGATTGTTCCGAGATAACTGTACCGATTAAATTGCTTAAGAATATGCCCATTTATCGTATATCACATTGTGGTGTTTCCTTCTTCCCAGTGACGACCATAATCTGTATCAAAAATTACGATTGGGCTTTAGAGTGCTTTGAAATGCAGATGACTGGGATTCATATCCCGACGTCTGGAAAAAAATAACATTGGCTAAGATCAAAGTGTAGTACCGCTTCATCTTGCCAGGGGACGGGATGATCATCTGTCATACAGATACTGGGGAACTCACGAGGAAACCACGAGCCCTTCAAATATTTAAAAAAAAAAAAACGTTTATGGGATTTATGTAGACAAATACAAAATTAGAGGAAATGCCATTTATATTGTTTGTAAATGGTATTCACTTTGAACAAATAGTTCTCTCTCTCTCTCTCTCTCTCTCTCTCTCTCTCTCTCTCTCTCTCTCTCTCTCTCTCTCTCTCTCTCTCTCTCTCTCTCTCTCTCTTTCTCTCGACAAAATGTATATGTACAATGTTCTCCTTTTTCTTTACAATTTTGCGAGAATGCTCACAACAATCGTCACTGTATGTGTGTGTAAAGTGTGGGAGTTAGTTAATAATAGTAGGTTGGGGGATGTGTGTGTGGGTGGATTCGTGATGTGTGTAGGTGGGCTCAGAATGTGTGAGTGGACGGGGTGGGATTTGTGGGTGGGTGCGGGATTTGTGTGTGGGTACGTGCGGTATGTATGGGTTGGCAGGGAGATGTATGTGTGGGTGGGGATTGTGTTTGGCTAGGCGGTTGTGGGTGAGTGGGTTGTGGAGGATATGTGGGTTGATGATTGTTAGGGGGTTATGGAATGGGTAGGGGATATATGTGTGGGTGGGGAGATGTGGGGGTTATATGGTGGGTGAGAGATGTGTGCAGGTGGGGGTAGTTGTGGGTGTGGGGATGAGTGTGTGCGTGAGGGATGTGTATGGGTGCTGGATATTTTGGTGGGTGGGTGGGGAGTGTGTGTGGGTGGGTGGGTAAGGGATGTGTGGGTGAATGTGTGTGGGGTTGTGGGGGATTGTGTGGGTTGGGGGAACGGTGCGTGATGGGTTGTGGGTGATGGATTTGGGGATATGTGTATGTGGGTGGGAAATATGACTGGGTGGGTGGGGGTGTATGTGGCTGGATGGCGGATGTATTGTGGGTAGTGAGGGTGGTTGTAGGTGGGGAATGTGTCGGTGGGTAGGAGATGTATGGGGAGATGTGGGTGAGGGATGGGTCTTTGGGATGTGTGTGGGTGTGGTGTTGTGTGGGAGGGGAGATGGGTGTGGATAAAGGATGTGTGTGGGTGGGTGGGGTGTGGTTGGGTGTTGGTGTGCTGATAGGTGAAGGGTGTGTGTGAGAGTGGGGGATGTGTGTTTAGATGGGTGGTTGGGGTGTGTGAATGTGGGTGGGAAGATGGGAAATGTGTGTGTTGATGAGTGGGTGAGGGATGTGTGGGTGTTAGTGGTTTAGGGATAAGTACATGTGTGAAGGGATATGTGAGGGGATGAGTGTATGGGTGGGGGAATATGTGTGTGGGTTCGTTGTGTGTGCGTGGATAGCAGGTGTGTGTTTGTGAATGGGGGATGTGCTTGTGGGTGGTGATGTGTGTGACAGATGTGTGTGGGTAGGGAGATGTAAGAGGGGGTTGATCTGTGTTTATATGGTTAGGGGTATGTGGTTAGGGGTTTGTGGCTGGGGGGTGGGCGGGTGGAGGATGTGTCTGTTGGGTAGAGGATGTGTGGGTGGGTGATAGTATATGGGTAAGGGTGTGTGGTTAAGGGATGTGTGGTTAAATGATGTTTGGTTGGGGGATGGGTGGGTGGAGGATATTGGGTGGGTAGAGGATATGTGGGTGGGTGATTGTGTGTGGGTTAAGAGATGGTGGGAAATGTTTGTATGGGTGGGCTCGGGATCTGTGAATGAGCTGAGGGAGATGGGATTTTATGTGGGTGGGTGCGGAATTTGTGTGTGGGTAGGTGAGGGATATGTGAGTTGGTGGGAAGATGTGTGTGTGTGTGTGTGTGTGTGTGTGTGTGGGGGGGGGGGTGATGTGTGGTTGAGGGATGTGTGTTTGGCTGGGTGGTTGGAGGTGTGTGAGTGGAGGAGGATATGTGGGTGGGTAATGGGACGGGTGGAGGATACGTGAGTGGTTGGGGAGATGTGTGTAGGTGGGTCGATGTGTGTGGGGGGATGTGTAGGTTGGGGAATTTATGTGTGCTTGGGGTGTGGGTGGATGGGATTTGTGGTGGGTGGGTGGTGTATTTGGGTGGGGCGATGTGTAGGTGTGAGGATGTGGTGGATGGGTGGAAGCATGTATGTGTATCTGGGCTGTGTGTGTGGTTGGGTTGGGCAGTTGGCGTGAATGGGGGATGTGTGGGTGGGTGGTGGATGTGTCTCATAACATGGTAATATGCATTGTCTATGTTTATAAAATTCATTTGACAATGTTTTTTCCTATGAACTATTGATGAACAAAAGATAAGTGATTGGAAGGGCAGAATGTAAGACGGGCCTGCGTGCCCAATTTGTTACCCTCTGAAAATAAAGTCCGTTCGTTCTTTCGTTTGTTCTCTCTCTCTCTCTCTCTCTCTCTCTGTCTCTCTGTCTCTCTCTCTCTCTCTCTCTCTCTCTCTCTCTCTTTCTCTCTCTCTCTCTCTCTCTCTCTCTGTCAAATGGTGCATTGCTTTCTAACAACCAGCCCCCTCCACCTCTATTTCTTTAACATACGTATCTCCTATAGTAATAAATCATACAATTCAACTGCGTATCCGTTTCCCTGGTTGCTTAGAGCATATTTAAAATATCATTATAACATGATTGCTTACTACACTTAATAATAATTATACGACAATCCTGATACCGAAGGAGGGCGATGCTCGCAGCGCTCTCCTCAGGCTTGATGACCTGATTCGCTGGTGCAGGATGAGCTTCAAGCCAAAGAAATTGAGAAGCCTGTCGATCATGAAGGGTAAAGCGGTGGAAAGGAGGTTCACGGTATCCGGACAGGCGATTCCCACCGTGATGGAGAAACCTGTGAAGAGTCTCGGTCGTGTGTACGACTCAACACTGGCGGACAGGAACGCTGTGGCGGAGACACAAACAATGCTGACGAACGGCCTAAATACCATCGATAAAACCAGGCTGAGAGGCAAGTTCAAAATCTAGGTCCTCCAGTTTATGCTTATTCGGAAACTGCTGTGGCCGCTGCTGATATATGATATCGGCGAGACCACATTGAGCGCCATGGAGGGCAAGACAAACAGATACATGAGAAAGTGGCTTAGAGTATCCACATGCCTCACGACTGTCGCATTGTATTGTAAGCACAGCAAGCTCGTCCTCCCGTTCCTGTCCCTCATGGAAGAGTTTAAGCAATAGAATTGCGAATAGAGAAAAATTATATTCGCAGTAGAATTGCGGGAAGTAACAAACATGTCACAGCGTCTGCTCACTAGTCAATTTTAGTTTGAGCCATTAAGAAGTCTAAGAAGCTGGTTAATTTAAATGGAATGTTCACTGTTGCGAGTTTAATTCTGCCGAATTCTCCGTAATTTTTAATGAATCACCCTTCTTTTTATTTCTGTCATCTTCTGGCATCCCGTTTTATTTTTACAATACGTTAGTCTTGTTTAAATATCAAGAATAATTTTTCCAGAACTGGTATCCCCAATGAGGATACAAATAACGATCCCTACAAATAATTGTGTCCCCAGGCGAGTTCAAGAATTGTCAACTTTCGTTTCTGTACACTTACTGTTACCAGGCATCCATGTTTGTTTACGTTACCAACCTACTTTGCATGACCTGATAATTCTGGTCCAAGCTGACAGTGACAGTAATATGCTTGGATCATCACACTTTATTCACATGCTTCGATTTTCTCAGTTCTATATTTTTGTTCCTATTGTTTAATATTTTTACGTATTTGCTGAAATTTTTTTCTTTTATTTCACCGACGAGGAATCGAACCTCGAGATCCCGCGTGACAGGCGGAGACACTTGTCACTACGCTACTGAGGAAAGGTTAACATATCAACAAACATTTATAATAATAAATATAGCTATACGCATAGGAATAATTACGTGACCTACTTCTACTGAGAATATAATTTTTTTTTTCCATTCGCAATTCTATTGCGAATAGTCACCTCGATTAAGAAATGAATGGTCCGAAATTCTTGGGGAAGAGGGTGGTCATCTGATGATCGGAAGGCCCCTGCCGTGTTTGCTCCGCGTAAGAGCTACGACTATGTTCAAGCATTCTGCTGAATTAACCATATAGCTAAAAGAAAAACACATAGATGAGCAATGAGATGGGGACATAAATATCTAATATTCATATAAGGGAGGCAACTAGCATTTAAAAAACTCAATTGCTTAGCTATAATATTATTAATTATTTAACATAAATATCTCTCTGTTGTGTCTGATAAATAAAACTAACAATTCGGAAGTCGGAAATTGTAATACAGCAAAGAATTCTTTTACACTACTTAGGAAATGTGTCTTTAATCTTTACTTACTTAAATTTTATAAACAACTTTGATGTTTCACATTTATTGATTAAAGGTCAATTGTGTACTTTCAACGTTAACGTCACGTTAGGTCTTTTTCTATTCCCCCTCTGTGGGGGAAAGCATTTTTTTACTGGCCTCTTAAGGCCACATACAATTTAAAAGAAATTAACCACACACCTCCCAAACTTTGATAACATTTAGAAAGAAATGGGAAGACAGAATATTCACATGTTAGGTATATCTGAGACCAGAGGGCTTTCACGTCCGAGGAATATAGCAATAATCCATTCTGGTGGAGAGAAAATCAGCCAGAGGTAGCAATTATAATGGTTATAGAAATATTAGAAGAAAAATGTGGGTTTGTAAAAGGCAAGGGTTCAATAAATGCTGTATATATGCTGAGAACATTAATTGAACGTTCTGTAAAAGGAAACAAACACCCACATCTATGCTGTATTGACCACCCAAAGGCTTTCTATAAAGTAAGACATGCCAATATGATAAAGATGCTTGCAGATCTATAAATTGATGGGGATAGACTTTAGGCCTGTAAAAAAAAATACATATATTGGAAGCAACAAGCTACCATAAGGATTGATAAGGAAGTAGGTCAATATCAGCCTATTAAGAGAAGTGTGAGACAGACACGTATAATGTTTCCAGATCTTTTTCCTCTGTGCAGTGAAAATAGTTTCAGGAATGTAGAAGATATAAAAGGAGCCATCATTTGGGGACGTAACATCAATAACATTAGATGTGCGGATGATACAGTATTGATTGCAAACATTGAGCAGCATCTGCAACATCTGGTAGATGTGATTGTTGCACACAGTGAATAACTGAGGTTAGAATTACATTGTAAGAAGATACAAATTATCGCCGTCACTAGGAAGAAGGAAGTACCACAATGTAACATAAAGGTAAATGGGAATATTCTGAAACAATTCAATCGGTATAATTATCTCGGGATAGTCGTAACATCTGATGGGAGATGCCTTGAAGAGATTAGAAAAAGAATCGCCACGGCGAAGGTAGCCTTATGCAAGATTTAAACACATACTGACCAAATAAAAAATATGCCAATTGCAATGAGAAAAAGAGTGTCGAGGTGCTATATATAGAGCCTGTACTTTTGTATGGATGTGAAGCTTGGAAAATGAGCAGTCAAGCTAAAAAAAACATCTGATGGCTGTGGAACTGTGGTTTCTGAGGAGAATGCAAACAATACCTGGAACAGACAGAAAAACATATGACCAAGTACTACAAGTAACAAATGAAACTCGTAAATTGATTAGAGAAATTATACGTAGACAGTCAAAATGGTTTGGACATGTTATAAGAAGAAATGAATTGGAGAACTTGGTGACATCTGGCAAGATCGAAGGGAACAGACCAAGGGGAAGATCGAGAAGTAAATACCTGGATGGCATGGTCATGTGGCATGGTCGAGACATGAACACTGAGCTGATCCACGACTCAGGTGATCGAGTGAAATGACGAGTCGTGACCGTCTACGCTTTCCGGCATGGCACATGATGGATGGATTTTACAGGTTACTGTGTTGACAGAATTTTGGGGAAATTCACAATGGATTCTACTCAGGTGCGCCGTGTTACCGAGATGAGATGGTTTACCTGCGTTTACCCAAGGGAATAAACTTATACAAGTCTCTGCGGTAAATGTCGGCCTATGAAGGCAATTCTCCCATAGCTACACCAAAGAAAATGAACAAACCAGACATCCCTACAGGGAAGGCAAACGACCAACGACAGACCACAGAGGAAGACGACAAAGTATCGTTAAGAAAATTATTCATCGCCACTGACACAGAAGAAGAAGAGAATCCGGAAACGGCCAAAACACACCAAACAGCTACACACAATCTATTTTTATTATCTTATTATTAATATCAATTATCAATTTGTACTCAATATATTTATTTTTGCTACTTGTGATGGGTGACGATTTAAGATAATATGTTTGAATATATCAGGTATACGCACAGAGTCGGTCTCCCTGGCGAAGGCGTTAACGACTTTCTCCGTAATCCCGTATATCCACGTGAGAAACACAGCTGCGCGAGATTCGGCATTGGTTACTTACGGGGTTTGTGAGCTGGCTGCTCAGAAAGCAATGGTAAACTACTGAGCATAATCTTGCCAAGAGCATCAACAAAAGCTGAAAAATGCTGCTGTTGACTGCAACGTCCTGTAAGGGATATGCGACTTTAAAAAAAAAAATACGTACAAAACAACAACACATTTGCACATTTATACACAAATACACATCATATTTCATTCTGCTACAAGAGACAAATATACATTCAGATATACATGGCGCACAAATTACAACACAATTAGGACTGAGACATGCATACTTCAATTTGGCAGTCCACAACATAGGTGTCTGGGACAGCCATACTACAAACATTAGATACGTGGAACGTACTCAGAAGAAATCGGGATAGCCAAGGTAGAATCAGCATAGCACAAATAAGTAACACTTAACACACATATACAATTGTCAACATTCACGCACCACCAAATTACAACTACCCGCCACAATTTTATGAAAAACTAGACCAGTGGTTCTCAACCGGTGGGGAATTCCCCCCCCCCCCCACGGGGAAAATTTTTGGTTTTCCGGGGGGGGGGGGGGATGAAGATTATTTCAAAATCGCGTTAATACAAGAACCGATTACTTGATCTTGTTTTTCCCTTCATACTTTACGGTTTTGTACGTCTCACCCTTCTAAAATTCATTTTATAAAGTAAGTAGCCCCACAAATCGCGTTTTATGTGGACGTCTAGACTTGTTTTAGTATGTGCTTCCGTTATTACGCATACTGTGTAGGGGCGGGAGGGGAAGAATTTTTAGCTAGGAAATACGAAAGGGAGGAGGGAAGACGTTCTGAAAATATGGTGAATGGAGGGGGGGGGGGCACGGGCCAAAAAAGGTTAAGAACCACTGAACTAGACACACTACTCACACATACATACAGAGAACAGAACATCATCCTCTGTGGAGATTTAACTGCGTCTTACAGCCATTGGATATAATGGGTTGAGAAATGAAGACACAGGTGAGGAGAATAAACAGAGAAGGCACAACCTAGTTAGAGACACTGCAAAACATTTTAGACACACACACTTTAATAGACACATCCAGACACAAACACCCAAAATAAGCGAGAAACAACCCACACAAATAAAATGCACCACACAGGAAGAAGATTAATTAGGACATACATACCTGCAACACACCACATAATAAGTTCCTGTCGCCAGCATGACGGTTAGGCGTTGAGCCGTTAAAGCCTGTGGCGTGTTTATGCTTGTGGCTACGGTTTGCAATCGCATTATCCTCATGTTGGACTGGTAGTACATGGTTCCGTCGCTCTGCTACTGAGTGAGTGCGTGGGCGACACCGTGAGCTGTGAAATTCGCGTGGAATGCTTTTAAATCTATCCTGTACAGTGAACTGTATGTTCGGAACAATGGCAACCGGCGGTTGCTAAATTGACCGTTTTGCCCTTTCGGTTCAAGAGTGAATTTTTCGGGAGACTCCTGGGAGTCGGCGCTGAAGCTGCGGAGTTCGTGTTTTGTGCGTCACTTTCGGTGGGTCGCCCTGCGCTAAAAGACCGAGCCATGTGAAAAAACCCGGGTCAATGAGGTCTTTCTGGTGACTGCCGAGTCCATCGACGACGAACTGTGGTATTCGTGGATGAATTTTGTTTTGACATCCTGTCTATTCCACTTATCACATTTGGACAGTGGGGAGCATTTTGTGTGATATTCGCTGGGACGGGAATGGAGCATAATGGGGACGACCCGTTGCCGTGAAGTTGGAACCTCGACTAACTAACTAACTAACTAACTAACTAACTAACTAACTAACTAACTAACTAACTAACTAACTAACTAACTAACTAACTAACTAACTAACTAACTAACTAACTAACTAACTAACTAACTAAACTAAACTAACTAACTAACTAACCTTCTAACTTGCGCCTTGCCTCAACCAACTTACGCCGTCTCTCAATCAACATGCTTCAGGTCATCCCATCTTTCGCTATCTCCTACATTCCCCCCCCCCCCCACCCCACGCCCTATTTTATTCATCTATGGCTCTAATTTTTTCTTAGTGTTATTATGTCTCCCTCTGTTGTGTTTTCCCTGTGGGTTCCAAATAAAGGACGTTCTGTTATTATATTCTCATATATTCTCAGTATATGCCCTATCCGGTACCAGCACCCTTTCTTCCCTTCTTGATTCATTGTTATTTGTTCAGTTCTCTCTGTGAATACAACAGTTGTGATTTCGTCATGCTTTCGTCATATTTTAGGCCTTCTATTCTGTGCAGAATCTGCCATCAATCAACATCTTAGTAAACGGGGAGATACTAGTACAAGTAAACAGTTTCTCCTATCTTGGATATATAATAACAAATGATGAAAGAAGTGAAACAGAAATTAAAAAAAGGGAATAAGAATCGCAAAATTGCTTTCAACATCATGAAATTAGTATTAACACCTAGAGAGATTAACGTTTTACAATTTATAATTCTCAAATGTCATGTATATTCAACATTACTATTTGGCGTGGAAGTCTGGACAATGAACAAGTCAGTAGAAAGTCGAATAGAGAGAGAGGTCTAGGATATGTGCATATACGAAGAATATATCGTATTTCATGGAAGCAAGCACAATCAAACACAGAGGCATTAGAAGGCATACATTTTATCAATTTGGTAACAATTGTTATGGTGAAGAGAGATCTGTGAATGGTCCATTCAAATACATTGGCAATAATGGAAAGATTTCATGTTGTTATTTACTTGCGAGTGTTGGTTGTTCACTTGCCATTGTTCACGTGACAATCCTGGATGCTTACTTGAGAATACTTTCTCCGTAAAATTCGTATACTCTCATAAGTAACGTGACGTTGCGTGAGAATTGGTAGCGGTTATCTTCGCGTCGGTAACTTACGGGGTATAAGAGCCGGTTGCTCAGAAAGCAATGGCAAACTACTGAGCGTAATCTTGCCAAGAAATCAACAATCAGCTGAAAGATGCTGATGTTGACAGCGATGTCCTGTAAATGATATGCGAATAAACTAAAAATGTGAAGCCCAGTTTATACGAATCACAATATATGTGAAGCACCGTATATATGAAGCTCATTATATACAAGGCAGTGATTGTAGTGGGTGCGGCAACTGGAAGTGTGGTGTAGAAGCAAGGCATCTGCCTCTAACTTGAGAAGTCTAGGTGTGAATCACAGTGTGGATTTGTATACAATTAACTACCTTAAAGAATTATAACGAATC
Source organism: Cepaea hortensis (assembly GCA_963921405.1). Taxonomy (NCBI): domain Eukaryota; kingdom Metazoa; phylum Mollusca; class Gastropoda; order Stylommatophora; family Helicidae; genus Cepaea; species Cepaea hortensis. Next base: position 31,644,859 of record OY992882.1, on the reverse strand, counting down.
CTTTTACATGTCTAAAGGTGAATTGGGTATATGGTGCTAGATGTTTTTTAGACCAGCCAGCAATTCAATGGTTATGCTGTCACTATCACGCCAATTATGTTTACTTCTTAAGCCATTTCCATCTATCCATTTTAAGCTGGATTGAACTGTAAGCCCAAACTGATTTTCAAAATCTGCCTCGATGCAAATTCGAACCCATGAATACCATGAAAGCAGGCCGGTGTCTAGCACTACACTACTGCAACATATGTCTCGAAGCTGGAACTTGCTTGCGTCTGTATGTGATGGAGCCATCACATTTTGTTTGCGTGAATGCACGGAGGTACAGGTGGCTATTTATTTCTTCTGTTAGCAGATGACGAGTGCCGGCAGCACACCGTTGTCCAACTGCACTCATGAAAATATCAGTGTAGCTATTTAACAACTATACTAAAATCTCCCAATCTTCATCCCAGGGAAGTGAGTTTTATGCCTAGCCTTATCAGATAAGGCTGGGAAAACTCCTCTTGGGAGTTGGACATTGACTGAAGAGTGCCAAATTAGCCACTATCCCAGCCAAATTTCAACCTCAAATTCCGACGGACACCCACGATCTTACCTCAGTTTCTGACAGACACGCACGATCCAACCTCATATTCCAACAGACACCCATAACCCAACTTCAGATTCTGACGGACACCCATGACAAAACTTTAGATTTCAATGAACACCCACGACCCTATCTTAGATTTCAATGGACACTCACGACCTTACTTCAGATTCCAACGGACACCCACGACCTTGCCTCAGGATCCGACGGACACCCACGACCTTACCTCAGATTCTGACAGACACACACGACACAACCTTAGATTTCAATGGACACTCACGACCCTACTTCAGATTCCAACGGACACAACCCACGACCTTATCTCAGATTCTGACAGACACCCACGACCCAACATTTGATTTCAGTGCACACTGACGACCCTGCTTCAGCCTCCGACGGACACCCACGACCTACCTCAAATTCATTCGGACACCCGTTATTTTATCTAGGCCACCCACAATACTACCACAGACCCGACATTCCTACAGCGGACTCTACTTATGACATTCCTGATCCTACCTCAGACTCAAATACCCTAACTCTGATTATCTCAGACATCCAAGGTCCTTCTTCAGATTCTCCAGGACACATAAGATCCTACCTTATATTGCCACCCAAGGCCCTACCTCAGAATCCAGCGAACATCCAAAATCATAACTTAAACCCCAACCACCTAACTCAGTCCTATACTGGAGCCCATGGCCTTATATCATATACCCACAACCCTGCCAGAGATCCCCACTATCCTATCTCGGACACGCATCATTCTACCTCAGATATTCCGGATTCCCAGTTGACAACCACCACATTACCTCGGATTATCTCCAGCTACAATCTTATCTCTGATTACCACACTGACATTAATTATTATATATTTTCCGTTCCCTCCTTTCCAGCGAACACTAATATTCCTATCCGAAACTCCCGTCGACCCTATCCCCGACTATCGACTCTTACCCAAACTCCGCAAACCCTACCTCAGGCCGCCCCCCCCCCCACCTTACGACCCATCTGGGTCGCTTCTGGGGCTTAGAAAATCATGTTTCGTTGTCACATGGCATAATCAACAACCCCCCCCCCCCCTCAAAAAAAAAAAAAAAAAAAAACAACAACAACAACATATGACAGCTGGTCCACGCATGAATAGTGATCGTGTGAGATGGCGAAACACGACTGCCCACGCTTATCGGCATGACACATAATAATGATAATGACTGAAGGTTATATAACCACTTACACGACCTTTTCATGGGGTCATGAACCGCAGGCATGTTGCAAGTTCAGATACGCCTATCAAGAGTTTTCTCATTCACTACACAATTATTACTGACTCAGTGGATGTGACCGACAAGTTATGTTGTATGTTACAAATGTCGGGCGTTATTTTAGGCATCATCTCATCTTGTTCATCTTATACCTTGCGGTGTAGAGATGAAGCATAAATAAGCAGCTGGAGAGTGCCTGTTTATGGGCTTCATATATCGAGATTTCCATGGACTCTGCTATTCCCTCTATCCATCGTTTATATGGTCGGCTCCTTCATCTGGTTTCATTTGGTCTGTTCATCATTGCTTGTTGTTGTATACTGTCAGTTGGTAGCCTAGTAATCTGGCCGAACCATTTAACTTGCTGTTTTCTAATTAAATCTAACGCTGTTATAGCCACCAATTTACTCCTGATTTCTTCATTTCTGATTATCTCTTTTCTTGATACATTGATTATTCTCAGGAATCTCACTTCCGTTGTTGTAATTTTTCTTTTCTCTTTATCTGTCATTGTCCAGATATGGCATTGGTAGAATAGGGTTGGTAGGAAGATTGTGTTGTAGAGTATTTTAGGTATCATTGTTCATAATTAATGGTTTAGACAACACAGCAATGGAAGACATGGGCCCTAGATGAAGAGGCAGTGGTGGGCCAACATGACGGTGGTCACAGTGCATTTGAGAATCCCTGGGCATGTAAATGTACGTGGCAAGGGATCTGGCTAAGGAGCGAACTTCTTTCCGAACAATTGAGATGAGAAGGACGTTCTGCAAATTACTAGCTACGTTGCGAGGGTGGTGGTCATTGTAGAAGATTATATTGTGTTATAAGAAAAGGCAATCTGGAAAATTCTGAGACAAAGAAAGGTATTAAGAGTCAATGATTAGAGTCATTAGACACAGACAATCAAACAATTTTTGGGCATGTTTTGAGAAGAAATGAATTGGAGAACTTGTGACAACTGGCAATATCGAAGGGAAGAGACCAAGGGGAAGACCGAGAAGTAAATACCTGGATGGCTTGGCAACGTGGCATTGTCGAGACAAGAACACTGAGCTTATCCACGACTCTGGTGATCGAGTGAGATGGCAAAACATGACCGCCCACGCTTATCGGCATGGCACTTGATGGATGGATGGAGAGTCAAAAGGTTGTTGACTGGTTGGTTGGATGGTTGACTGGCAGGTTGATTGATTAGTTGAATGTTTGGTTGGCTGGTTGACTGGTTTATTGACTGGTTGGTTGTTTGATTGGATAAAAGGCCTCTGGATGGATGACGAGAGTGCCAACTCGTCCGCTGCAATGAAGTTCAAGTCGCCTGAGCTATAAAAAGAGCTTGCATCTATTGAAATTAGTGTGCAGTAGAGACCTTCTTTCCGATCCAGCATTGAAGTAATAATCTCTGTGCGGAATGTGTTGCAGAATTCTTCTTCTCCTCTCAGAGCGTAGACAGCAGCGGGGCAAACAATACGCCTTTAGAACTTCACATCTGCGGAGAGGCTTGGTAATCCTTGAAACAATAGATAGATTTGGAATCCAATTTGTTGACTGGCCGCACCACGGATAGATGATCAAAGATTTTGGCAGTGTAGGCCCTGATTCTGCGGCGTCTGCAGCCCGACAAAAGGTGGTAAATGCTGGGTGGGTTGGGCCAGTGGCGCGGAAGATTACGAGCAGTTGAATGTATCACGAAGTAGATTGACGTAAAGGAGCAGAAATGCATGAAATACGTGACGTGTAATGATAATGATGCTGTAGAAGCTATTAACAATGATATGGGAGATCTTTGCAGACCGTTTAAATAACATGAGAAATACATCATAGGAATAATTGACACTTAGAGAAGATAAGCGAAAGAAATAGAAATCGGAAGATACTGACAACAGGAAATGTTAAAGTTATCAGCATACTGGTGGTATTCGAACTTCTAAATGCCATTCTCTTGCTGATGGAACAAGTGTAATTCGAAGCACGACCATTGATTTCTGAGAATGCCAGTCAATACTTATGGTGTTTTTTTTCTCAGTATAAACTTTAGGCCGGACTCCGTGGCTAAGGTCTTGCAGACGCGATTCGTGAAGCCGCTTACCTGCGTTCGAAACATAGCTGCGAACGATTTGGCAGCAGACCGTGTCGCGCTGGTTTAAACGTTATGGTATGGGAGCCGGTCGATCAGAAAGCAATGGTAAACTACTGAACGTAAACTTGCCAAGACATCAACTGGTGTTGACAGCGATGCCCTGTAAATAGGTTATGGTACAACAAAACAAACAAACCTTAGCAGTAACCAGGACAACACGGAATGTTCATACGTGTGGACAGTGCTGAACTGGCCAGGGTGCCAGCTTGCCTGATGGGAAGTGGGGGAGGGGGGCGCTTGTAGGGCCCTGCTGAAGTGGGCCCCTTAAATGATTAAGTTACATATGGTGATTAATCGTTTAAAGCGACTTCCGGTATCTGTCATAGGCGTATGTACAGTAGGTTTCCCTATGCAACCCCCTTTAATTTGATATATAGTACAACAATGTCTATTAATAACTTTTAAGTCATAACTGTGACACACCCCTACTTCTCATTTTCCGCCATTTGTTTTTGTTTGGTCCTAACCTACTAATTGTTTTGCACTGAATCTATTAAACATTAGACCAGGGGTCACCATATTATGACCCGTGGGGCCGGATCCGGCCCGCGACGTCAGTTCATCAGGCCCGCCGACGGTGCTCGAATTTGTTGGAATGCGAGACGTTGTGATACAATTTACATTTAAATATTATATTTAGAATACTTGAGATCTTCACACGTGCAGAGACCTTCTGGCTGCTATGTGCCTTAAATTTGCCATTTAAAATTGTAAATTATTGCATCTATATTTTCTTGTGTATTGCAATGTTTGCTTATTTCACGCCATCCCACGCCATCCCAAGTCATTCTCTAGGTCTTGGTAGCTCCGCTACTCTCTGTCGTTACCATGGTTCCCATGGCAACACACACCTTTCCCGCACCCAGATGCACCTGGCTGTCAACACAGGTCTGACGCTCCAGACATATTTACTTCTTTTTGCCTGTCATCAATTCTATAGGTATGCAACAAGGAATGCTTTGTTTGACAGTGATAGGTAAATGAACTACAAGTGTGAATAGGGGCAATAAAGTAGTAAAATAGCAATAAAATGCCATAGAAGCCTCGTGTTATTACGAACATATTATTCCCAGATCAGAAAATTTCCCCAGTCAAGGTGTCAATCGAGTTGGTCTCTAGGCCAGTGTTTTTCAACCTTTCTACTGGAGCAGATTCTTACGCAAATGTTTACGTTACTCAAGAAAATCTGTGCGATGATCCAAGTGTCTGTCATACTTTATGTAATAAACTAGAAGGGCAGAAATGTTGCATTTAGGCGATTTAGGTCTGTGTTGGTGGAACCCCCGGCTGCCACTCGCGGAACCCCGGTTGAAAAACTCTGCTCTATACTGTTTATTTAGGCCGGCCCTATTTATATATTTTGCAAACCTTATTGTGTGATATATTCTATTACCAAATGAACCTATAAACGTTGTATGTACCATTGGTGAGCCGTAGCTTCACCAGTGATCCACAGTACTCCGTTTTTCTTGTGTTTAATAGGATTTTAATTATGTTTCTAATTCAATGTCTTTTTCCTTTTCAAATCCCGGTTACTTCACCCTTCATTATGGCTATTAAGACAAGAAAAGTGGACGCTGAGTGTCGCGATTTCAGTGAAGAATGGGGAGTAAAGTACTTATTTGTGGAAACAAAGGACAAGAAAACCACCTGCGTAATATGCAGCGAAAGTGTTGCCGTTTTTAGAGAGTATAATCTTCGGCGTCACTATCTATCAACATATGCAAAGTTTTCTATAAAGTTCCTATCTGAGAAATATGAGTCCTTTAAACGTGGTTTAGAAACAAAGAAATTTCTTTACGAAAACGTTTGCTGAAAATGAATCTGTCACTCGTAAAAGTTACAAAATAATGCAAGAGATGGCAGAACTAGGAAAACCGTTTACTGATGGCAACTTCATCATAGAGTTATGATAGAGCCAGTAAATAGCTTGTGTCCTGAGACAGCCGATTTGTTTGAAACTATCAGCCTTTCGGCAAGTTCATTTGTGCGGAGAACAGAAGAACTTGGAGAGAACATAGTGCTACAGATACGCGAGAAAGCCAGGAACTTGTGGCATTCTCTGGTGCTGGATGAGTCTACTGATCTCTCGAGTACGCCATAATTCTCGTTTTCATTCGTGGTGTCAATTTGGACTTTCAGATAACAGAAGAGTTGGTATCTGTTTGCAGTATGCATGGAACAACAACTGGAAAAGACATTTTCCTGAAAGTGCAAATTTTTTTTGCAAGACTATAACCTTCAGTTGAATCGGCTTCAAATGTGTTACAGCTGATGGAGGAAAAGACATAGCTCGAGTGAGGAAGAGTCTGGCGGGATAGATCATGACTCAGTTGGAAGATTTGAAAATTCCGGCGCTCTGTTCATACACTGCATCATACGTCAGCAAGCACTCTGTGCGAGAGACTTAGATATTTCTTGTGTACTGATGCCAGTCGTTTCTTCTGTCATTTTTGGTTGACATCACATCCAACATGAATGAACCGATCTTGAAACTTCAGAGAAAGGATAACCTCGTCTGTGATCTCTACAGAATCATAAAGGATTTCGGAGAAAGCTGTCATTATTTGAAGCACAACTAGAAGGAGAAAAAGGTTCTCAATTTCATTGTTTAATGGTGGTGTGCTCTCGATGTTCAGAAAAAAATTATTCTTGACCTGAAGAAACACTTTTGGAGAGATTTTCAGATCTTGACAGAATTGAGAGTGACACTGTTTTGTTCCAGAAACCGTTTGATTGTAACCTTGATGATGTGCCAGTTGAACTACATTTGGAACTCATTGATTTGCAAGCACATGACATGTTGAAAGAGAAGCACAGAGAAGGAAAACATGTTGAATTTCACCGCTGCTTACCTGATGTTTAGTATCTGAAACTGAAGAAATTTGCCGATGGTATGGCAGCAGTGTTTGGAACAACTTATATTTGCGAGCAAACATTTTCAAAAATGAAGTATGTGAAGTCAATACATCGAACGAGTTTGAATTATTACCATTTGAAAGCAATTCTCTTGATTGGATGCAGCAATTCCAAACCACACATTGATGATATCTTGAAAGCCAAATGTCAGTTTAACAAATTTCACTAGCCTTGTTTTTTTGCTGCTTACTTTGTGCGATTCGGATATGGGCATACTAGGTCTGATGAAACTATCTTTTTGCTAACGTTGCCTTCAGTGATAACTTATTTAAAGTAAATAAATATGTTGGTTGTCTTCGTGTGTGTGCGTGTGTGCGTGTGTGTGTATGCGTGTGGTTGTGTGCGTGTGTGTGTGTGCGTGTGTGTGTGTGTGTGTGTGTGTGTGTGTGTGTGTGTGTGTGTGTGTGTGTGTGTGATACTCATCCATTATTAACATGGAATGCTAAACTTAATTTTTCTACTTTTTTTCCCAGAGCTTTCGTACTGGCTTGCAAGTATTGTACATAATGATTATGCGGCCCGCGCTCGTCATTTTGTCTGCTATCCGACCCACTGTGAAAAAAAGTTCGGTGACCCCTGCATTAGACAATACATTTAAACTCTTAATGTATTTTTTTTTAAACCCCTTCTCGTGCCAACCAGTGTTTTTGTACCCAGTCAGAAACCTGTGAGTAGATGCATAATGAGAAGAGAGGCACAGAAACCATAGTGAAGACTGGGAAAATATGAAGCAGAAGAAAACTAGAGGAGATGGCTTGAAGGGGAGTATTGGTAAGAGGTATCGTGGCTTGAGGTACTTCTGCCTCCTCTAACTAGAGCCGATCTAGAAGGATTTAAGGCTTGGATATCATGAGTTGTTACCTAACCAGAGGGTAAAGTACCTCACAGGTTCGGAAATCCAGCTTTGTTTTGAATAAGGGCAAAATCTTAGAAGGACCCGTGTGGATGTTAAAATTATCTGAGCTACTGGAAATACCAATTTAATAATAAAGTAAAAAGGGAAATAATCACTTATATCTTATAAGAGAAATAATAAGGCTTCTAAATATTGCTTAACTAGCTGCCCAGCCCGGCTTCGCCCAGGCTCTGGCGGGGATGTATCTATCAATCTATGTATCTATCTATGTATCTATCTATGTATCTATCTATGTATCTATGTATCTATCTATCTATGTATGTATGTATGTATCTATCTATCTATCTATCTATCTATCTATCTGTCTGTCTGTCTGTCTGTCTGTCTGTCTGCTTGTCTGTCTGTCTGTCTGTCTGACCCGGCCCGGATTCGCCCAGCTCCTGGTGGGGAGAATCTCATTTAATTCATATAAGTAGTCATATAAGCTCCCGTTCCCGACTATCTATCTGTCTGTCTGTCTGTCTGTCTGTCTATCTGTCTGTCTGACCCGGCCCGGCTTCGCCCAGACACTGATGGGGAGCAAATCATTTAATTCATATAAGTAGTCATATAAGCTCCCGTTCATGATCTATCTATCTATCTATCTATCTATCTATCTATCTATCTATCTATCTATCTATCTATCTATCTATCTATCTATCTATCTATCTATCTATCTATCTATCTATCTATCTATCTACCTATCTATCTATCTATCTGTCTGTCTGTCTGTCTGTCTGTCTGTCTGTCTGTCTATCTGTCTGTCGTGTCTGTCTGTCGTGTCTGTCTGTCTGTCTGTCTGTCTGTCTGTTCGGCCCGAACATAACAACAAAATATAGATAGAATAGAAGAATAGATAGAAAATATGTTTGGAAGAGATCTATCTAAAGTAAACTTTGCTCCCGTTCCCGACTATCTGTGTGTCAGTCTGTCTATCTGTCTGTCTATCTGTCTTTCTGACATGGCCCGGCTGCACCCAGTCCCTGGTGAGGAGCATCTCATTTAATTCATCGTCAATCAACTCATTTAATCTATAGCCAGGGACTTAACTTAAGATATAACAATGCTACTAAAAGTTATATCCCTTTTTTAAATATAGTTTTATATTTTCTTATGTTCAGTCATGTAATTACAAAATTAAATTTTAGGAATGTAATAGCTGATAGCTGATAGATAAAACTATGACTGTTGGTTGCACAGGAATGAAAGGAAGACGTGTAGAAAATGTCATCTCAATCGGATGGACCGTTTGCGAACGCATAAAGGACGGATCCACATACCTCCATACATACATATATACAACGATTTTTATAGATATACATTTTTTTTTCGCGTTTCCATCCTGTTTCAGGATATTGCGGTCAACACCAGCATCTTTCAGCTGTATGTTAATTCCTAGGCTAGATTACGCTCATCAGCACGCCACGACTTTCTGAGCGACCGGCTCCATACTCTCATAGGTCACTTTTGCGATTCGAACCACTGCTAATTCTCGTCGCGTCACGTGACGAGAGTATTCGGGGTTAGCGGAGAAAGCTGCTAACCCCTCGGCCACGAAGCCGGTATAGATATACATTAACAAAGAATATTTATAACTTTTTAATCTTATAACATACAATCGCTAGTGACATATTAGGAGGCAAGTGCAATGTTTTCATGCACTGAGAAAGGGGAAAAGGTTTTCTAAGAAAATTACTTTCGAGTAAATTTACTTCATTGATAATGAGATACTGTATCTTGGTATCTGGAAATAAAAAATATATTAATATACTAAACGTTTAATAGTCATCTATGTCTGCTTGCACGTATTTTCGCGCTGGCGAAAGACCGTGCAAGTCTCGGCATTTTGGCGCAAAACAAAAAGTGTCATGTTCATTTACAACTCACTAGAGCAGGGGTGTCAAACTCAATCACTCAGCGAGCCAAAACTCAAATCATACGTAAGGTTGCGGGCTGAACAGGATAAACATTCAATAAGCCGAAAATTAAACCCTTTTTTATGTTGTACATTTTATCATTAATACAAATTAAAACAGAAAAAAAGCGCTGCGCAGTGTCAATCGTGCCATTACTTCCATCGACAGCAAGGAAGAATGCAACATAGTCTTCGCCTTTTTCGATCAGCTGTGTTTTCACATCAGTGACCATCTCACAAACCCGATCAACAACCATTTTTCTGCTAATGCTTACCTTTGTAAACATCTGCTTTCTGTCTGAACACAAGACGTCACACACTTTCAACATTCAGCGCTTCAGAAGCTCTCCTTCTTTAAATGATCTGCCTGATTTTGCGATCTCCACCGTCACAATAAAACTTGCTTTCACAGCAGCTTCATTTTGTGATTTCGCTTTGGTGAAAAGCATCTGCTAGTATGTTAGATGCCTCTTCAATTCCTCTACCTTCTGTAGTTTCTGTTCTGCGTTCAGGCGGTTTAACTTGTCTTCATGTTTAGTCTCGTAGTGCCATCTCAGATTATATTCTTTGATCACAGCCACATTATTTCCACAAATTAGACACAGGTTTACCGCCAATATCAGTAAGCATATATTCAGCCTCCCAGCGGCTTTAAAAGGCTTTTTTTTTTTCAGAATCATCAGTTCTCTTGATCATTGTGAGAAAAGATTGTGCATCTACTGACAGACGTTTGATTGATATCAGGTAAGCCGTAGCGGGGAAATGTGATGTAATATCCGGGCACTACACTACTTTCATTTCTTTTGCGCCAATTCAAAACGATCAAGTGAACGTTGCTAGGTCACTATAACGACGAGCATCCACTCACCACACAACATTTATTTTCGCTTATTCTGATTGAAGCGAGAATGCTCCCAGCAATGCAAGGAATTTGATTTGCACTTTATATCGTGGCCATTAAAAAATAATTTTGTCTAAAATTCTCTCTCGATTCGAATATATTTGTACGTCGGTTGAGACCTCTCGGGCTTGATATGCTTGAACGCCGGGCCTGATATGGCCCGCGGGTCTTGAGTTTGACACATGTGCACTAGAGCGTCACCATGTAATTTGATAAGGGCCAAAAACACCAAACATGTGATTCTTCACCTCTGTATCTATGTGACCCAGATAGGGAAGCCATATTTAAATGGAAATGATAATTTATAGGTTATTGCCGAAGTTCACGGCAATCAATGTACTGCTATCTCCAGAAAGCTCGAAATAGATCAAGATAAAATGTGTGTGTGTGTGCGCGAGCGAGCGAGCGAGCGAGAGAGAGAGAGAGAGAGAGAGAGAGAGAGAGAGAGAGAGAGAGAGAGAGAGAAAGAGAGGGAGAGAGAGAGAGAGAGAGAGAGAGATTGACAGGCGTAACAAGCATTCCGCTTGTGGGGGTGGAAATAAAGCAAAAGTAAGGAATACGTATTTACATCCACTTTGCCATAAATATATTATTTTTATCAATTATTATATCAATTTATCATAAATGTATATGTATGTATTTGTTTTATTCACACATGTGATACTTAAAACTAACAAACGGCAACTCTCTGTGATATACACAAACAAAAGAAACACATTACACCTTGTGTAAAAAAAAATATACATTGCTTTGTATGAAATAAACTTTTGGAAAAAGAAATACTATTGCTTCTCGAACTTTTAGCTAAGATCAAAGTGTAGTACTCAATACTGCACTTGATCTGGTCAGGGGTCGAGATGTTCAATCACACCTCACAACACCTCACAGAAGCTGTGGGCCTGGTGGGTCACTGCGGGCCCACAATAGAACCATGTGGACGAGGGGGCCTCAGAGTATCGCTCTATCCTTTCGGGGAACCGCTAGCCCTTCTTCTTTTTCTTCTTCTTCAGCGTTCCGAGCCATTGAGGTTCTTTGCTGCAGATACAATCCGTCTCCATTCGACTCTATGGTGGACCTTCTCTTGCCAGTCGTTAATTCCAAGTGCTTGTAGATCTGTATATGTATTATCTCTCGGCCGTCTTCTTGGTCTACCTCGGGGTCTACGGTCATTTATTTCCTGAGTGTAAGCCAGCCCTTAAAAACAAAAACAAAAACAAAATGTTACTAAAGATTTCCGTGGAGAGGAGCAATAAAATAAGTCTAAAGACTATTTTTCAAACCGTACTTTGTAGGGTGTTCCTTCCATCATCCATCATGTGCCATGCCGATAAGCATGGGCGGTCATGTTTTGCCATCTCATTCGATCGATCACCAGAGTCATGGATTAGCTCCGTGCTCCTGTCTCGATCATACCACGTAGCCAAGCCATCCAGATATTGACTTCTCGGTCTTCCCCTTGGTCTCTTCCCTTCGATCTTGCCAGATGTCACCAAGTTCTACAAGTCATTTCTTCTCATAACATGCCCAAAAATTTTCACTGTCTACGTCTAATTTCTCTAATCAGTTTACGATCTTCATTTGTTTCTTGAAGGACTTGTTCATTGGTTTTTCGGTCTGTCCATGGTATTCTCTGCATTTTCCCCCGAAACCACATTTCCACAGCCATCAGATGTTTTTCAGCTTGACTGCTCTTTGTCCACACTTCACATCTATACAATGAACAGGCTCTATGTATCCTCTCAACACTATTTTTCTCGTTTCAATTGAACTTTTTATTGGTCAGTATGTTTTTCATCTTGAAAAAGGCTACATTCGCAATGGCAATTCTTGTTCTAATCTCTTCAAGGCATCTCCCATCAGATGTTATTATTGTTCCGAGATAACTGTACCGATTAAATTGCTTAAGAATATGCCCATTTATCGTATATCACATTGTGGTGTTTCCTTCTTCCCAGTGACGACCATAATCTGTATCAAAAATTACGATTGGGCTTTAGAGTGCTTTGAAATGCAGATGATTGGGATTCATATCCTGACGTCTGGAAAAAAAAATAACATTGGCTAAGATCAAAGTGTAGTACCGCTTCATCTTGCCAGGGGACGGGATGATCACCTGTCACACAGGTACGGGGGAACTCACGAGGAAACCACGAGCCCTTCAAATATATTTTTTTTTTTTAAACGTTTATGGGATTTATGTAGACAAATACACAATTAGAGGAAAGGTCCTTTATATTGTTTGTAAATGGTATTCACTTTGAACAAATAGTTCTCTCCTCTCTCTCTCTCTCTCTCTCTCTCTCTCTCTCTCTCTCTCTCTCTCTCTCTTTCTCTCTCACTCTCTCTCTCTCTCTCTCTCTCTCTCTCTCTCTCTCTCTCTCTCTCTCTCTACAAAATGCATATGTACAATGTTCTCCTTTTTCTTTACAATTTTGCGAGAATGCTCACAACAATCGTCACTGTATGTGTGTGTAAAGTGTGGGAGTTAGTTCATAATAGTAGGTTGGGGGATGTGTGTGTGGGTGGATTCGTGATGTGTATAGGTGGGCTCAGGATGTGTGAGTTGACGGGGTGGGATTTGTGGGTGGGTGCGGGATTTGTGTGTGGGTACGTGCGGGATGTATGGGTTGGCAGGGAGATGTGTGTGTGGGTGGGGATTGTGTTTGGCTAGGCGGTTGTGGGTGAGTGGGTTGTGGAGGATATGTGGGTGGATGATTGTTAGTGGGTTATGGAATGGGTAGGGGATATATGTGTGGGTGGGGAGATGTGGGGGTTATATGGTGGGTGAGAGATGTGTGCAGGTGGGGGTAGTTGTGGGTGTGGAGATGAGTGTGTGCGTGAGCGATGTGTATGGGTGCTGGATGTTTGGGTGGGGGGAGGTGGGGAGTGTGTGTGGGTGGGTGGGTAAGGGATGCGTGGGTGAATTTGTGTGGGATTGTGGGGGATTGTGTGGGTTGGGGGAACGGTGCGTGATGGGTTGTGGGTGATGGATTTGGGGATGTGTGTGTGGGTGGGCAATATGACTGGGTGGGTGAGGGTGTATGTGGCTGGATGACGGATGTATTGTGGGTAGTGAGGGTGGTTGTAGGTGGGGAATGCGTCGGTGGGTAGGAGATGTGTGGGGAGATGTGGGTGAGGGATGGGTCTTTGGGATGTGTGTGGGTGTGGTGTTGTGTGGGAGGGGAGATGGGTGTGGATAAAGGATGTGTGTGAGTGGGTGGGGGTGTGGTTGGGTGTGGGTGTGCTGATGGGTGAAGGGTGTGTGTGAGAGTGGGGGATGTGTGTTTAGATGGGTGGTTGGGGTGTGTGAATGTGGGTGGGAAGATGGGAAATGTGTGTGTTGATGAGTGGGTGAGGGATGTGTGGGTGTTAGTGGTTTAGGGATAAGTACATGTGTGACGGGATGTGTGAGGGGATGAGTGTATGGGTGGGGGAATGTGTGTGTGTGGGTTCGTTGTGTGTGCTTGGATGGCAGGTGTGTGTTTGTGAATGGGGATGTGTTTGTGGGTGGGGATGTGTGTGACAGATTGTGTGGGTAGGGAGATGTGTGTGTGGGTGGTGATCTGTGTGTATATGGTTAGGGGTATGTGGTTAGGGGTTTGTGGCTGGGGGATGGGCGGGTGGAGGATGTGTCGGTTGGGTAGTGGATGTGTGGGTGGGTGATAGTATATGGGTAAGGATGTGTGGTTAAGGGATGTGTGGGTGGGTGATAGTATATGGGTAAGGATGTGTGGTTAAGGGATGTGTGGTTAAATGATGTTTGGTTGGGGGATGGGTGGGTGGAGGATATTGGGTGGGTAGAGGATATGTGGGTGGGTGATTGTGTGTGGGTTAGGAGATGGTGGAGGATGTTTATATGGGTGGGCTCGGGATCTGTGAATGAGCTGAGGGAGATGGGATTTTATGTGGGTGGGTGCGGAATTTGTGTGTGGGTAGGTGAGGGATATGTGAGTTGGTGGGAAGATGTGTGTGTGTGTGTGCAGGGTGTTGTGTGGTTGAGGGATGTGTGTTTGGCTGGGTGGTTGGAGGTGTGTGGGTGGAGGAGGATATGTGGGTTGGTAATGGGACGGGTGGAGGATACGTGAGTGGTTGGGGAGATGTGTGTAGGTGGGTTGATGTGTGTGGGGGCATGTGTAGGTTGGGGTATTTATGTGTGCTTGGGGTGTAGGTGGATGGGATTTGTGGTGGGTGGGTGGTGTATTTGGGTGGGGCGATGTGTAGGTGTGAGGATGTGGTGGATGGGTGGAAGCATGTATGTGTATCTGGGCTGTGTGTGTGGTTGGGTTGGGGAGTTGGCGTGAATGGGGGATGTGTGGGTGGGTGGTGGATGTGTCTCATAACATGGTAATATGCATTGTCTATGTTTACAAAATTCATTTGACAATGTTTTTTCCTATGAACTATTGATGAACAAAAGATGAGTGATTGGAAGGGCAGAATGTAAGACGGGCCTGCGTGCCCAATTTGTTACCCTCTGAAAATAAAGTCCGTTTGTTCTTTCGTTTGTTCTCTCTCTCTCTCTCTCTCTCTCTCTCTCTCTCTCTCTCTCTCTCTCTCTCTCTCTCTCTCTCTCTCTGTCAAATGGTGCATTGCTTTCTAACAACCAGCCCCCTCCACCCCTATTTCTTTAACATACGTATCTCCTATAGTAATAAATCATACAATTCAACTGCGAATAGAGAAAAATTATATTCGCAGTAGAATTGCGGGAAGTAACAAACATGTCACAGCGTCTGCTCACTAGTCAATTTTAGTTTGAGCCATTAAGAAGTCTAAGAAGCTGGTTAATTTAAATGGAATGTTCACTGTTGCGAGTTTAATTCTGCCGAATTCTCCGTAATTTTTAATGAATCACCCTTCTTTTTATTTCTGTCATCTTCTGGCATCCCGTTTTATTTTTACATTACGTTAGTCCTGTTTAAATATCAAGAATAATTTTCCAGAACTGGTATCCCCAATACAAATAACGATCCCTACAAATAATTGTGTCCCCAGGCGAGTTCAAGAATTGTCAACTTTCGTTTCTGTACACTTACTGTTACCAGGCATCCATGTTTGTTTACGTTACCAACCTACTTTGTATGTCCTGATAATTCTGGTCCAAGCTGACAGTGACAGTAATATGCTTCGATCATCACACTTTATTCACATGCTTCGAATGTCTCAGTTCTATATTTTTGTTCCTAATGTTTAATATTTTTACGTATTTGCTGAAAATTGTTTTTTTATTTCACCGACGAGGAATCGAACCTCGAGATCCCGCGTGACAGGCGGAGACACTTGTCACTACGCTACTGAGGAAAGGTTAACATATCAACAAACATTTATAATAATAAATATAGCTACACGCATAGGAATAATTACGTGACCTACTTCTACTGAGAATATAATTTTTTTTTCCATTCGCAATTCTATTGCGAATAGTCACCTCGATTAAGAAATGAATGGTCCGAAATTCTTGGGGAAGAGGGTGGGCATCTGATGATCGGAAGGCCCCTGCCGTGTTTGCTCCGCGTAAGAGCTACGACTATGATCAAACATTCTGCTGAATTAACCATATAGCTAAAAGAAAAACACATAGATGAGCAATGAGATGGGGACATAAATATCTAATATTCTTATAAGGGAGGCAACTAGCGTTTAAAAAATCAATTGCTTAGCTATAATGTTATTAATTATTTAACATAAATATCTCTCTGCTGTGTTTGATAAATAAAACTAACAATTCGAAAGTAGGAAATTGTAACACAGCATAGAATTATTTTACACTACTTAGGAAATGTGTCTTTAATCTTTACTTACTTAAATTTTATAAACAACTTTGTTGTTTCACATTTATTGATTAAGGGTCAATTGTGTACTTTCAATGTTCACGTCATAATAGATCAGCTCTTAGCATTTTTTTACTGGCCTCTTAAGGCCACATACAATTTAAAAGAAATTAACCACACACCTCCCTAACTTTGATAACATTTAGAAAGAAATGGGAAGACAGAATATTCACATATTAGGTATATCTGAGACCAGAGGGCTTTCACGTCCGAGGAATATAGCAATAATCCATTCTGGTGGAGAGAAAAACAGTCAGAGGTAGCAATTATAATGGTTATAGAAATATTAGAAGAACAATGTGGGTTTGTAAAAGGCAAGGGTTCAATAAATGCTGTATATATGCTGAGAACATTAATTGAACGTTCTGTAAAAGGAAACAAACACCCACATCTATGCTGTATTGACCACCCAAAGGCTTTCTATAAAGTAAGACATGCCAATATGATAAAGATGCTTGCAGATATATAAATTGATGGGGAAAGACTTAACAAAGTACGCAGAACCCAGTCCCAAAAGAATATGCGCCAACTGCAAGGGCAATCACGGTGCAAGATACAAGGGGTGTCCTACATACAAAAGGAAACTGGCTGCCTGGAGGGAAGCAGTGCTAACCAAGACACCACTCGGGATAGTAAAATTGAAGCAGAACCTCCACAAAAGCGGCCCTGAAACGCTACCCAAGAGGCGAATAATGCAAACAAACACGACTAACCAGAGAGCACAAGTAGCAGACACACCACCGGAAAAAAAGACAACATGCACAAAAAGAAGCCGGACCAGACACAAGACCAGAAGATGACAACCAAAGATAGGTTCACAGAAGAGTGCAGGAAACAGAAGGAAAACTAGCAGAGGCCACCAAACAGATGGAAGACACCACAGCAAAGATGAAAAAAACCGCCCAAAGTATTGAAGAACAATTGGAAAAAATCAAAAAGATGGTAAATGACCAGGAAAGCAAACTACAAAAAATGGAAACAGAACACAATGAAATGTGGGATTTGCTCACCTCCGGCGCAAGAGGGAAAAAACCGATGTGGATGAACAGCCAGCTGAACGAAATTCACAACGAAATAGAATCAGTCCGAAATTAAGTCAGGTCAAGGTTCAATACTGTGATAGCTCACCAACGTGGAATACTCCAGGAGAAAGCAGTGCCACAGTGGCTGAGACAACAATTATATCCAGTAGAGGAAGAAACTAGCTACCATGACAACGAAACCAGCACAGACTGAAAGATACAGAAAGAAGGACAACCAGAGACAGGGTCAGGCAGCAATAACAGTAGAACCAAAAATGGATAATAGAAACGTGAAAATAATACAGTGGAACTGCATGGGGCATTAAATCCCACCTCCCAGACATCATGAAACAACTGGGGAGCCAGAACTGTATTTATGCCCTGCAGGAAACCCACCTGAAACCAAATCAACAGTATAGGTGCCGTGGGTTCACGGTGATCAGACAGGACAGGACAGAAGCTAAAGGGGGCGGGGTTGCCCTGTTAGTGCACGAACAGTTCCAGATCGTAACACAAGAAACATTCCGCACCAAGAACTTGGAGTGTGTCAGTGCAACTATCACAGGGAACCCTAAAAACCTAACTATAATTAATGTATACTGTCCCAGTGGGGTAATTGAGGATGAAGACACCCAAGCCCTCACAACTAGACTTACGTCGGAAGCCCTAATAGTGGGAGACTTCAACTGTCACCACAACACATGGGGAGCTATACAGAACGACAGGGCTGGTACTAAACTCATGGAGTTTATCGAAGACAATCTGCTGGCAGTGCTCAACGATGGAACGATAACCAGGATAGATCCCAGGCCAAACTGCCAAGACACAGCCATCGACCTGACAATAGCCACCATAGGTCTAGCAAGTAGCCAATGGGAAGTGACAGAGGACACGAACACAGACCACCTACCCATAATAATCAACACCAGAACAAAACCCCAGCTGAGCGCCAACAACAACAGGCCAACCTTTCACTTCAAGAAAGCAAAATGGGAGCAGTTCAGAGTACAGATTACCAACACAGACCTGGAACAGCAGGAACGGGAAGACATTGACAAATATACAGAGAGACTGACCAGAACCATACTGAGGATAGCCACCAAACATATCTCTAACAAAAATATGCCAGAGTACCTAAGATCGGGTAAGAAAGAGCCTCAGACAACCCTAAAACGACGGCACAACCCAGTGGACTGGTGGAACGACAAGTGCATGGCGGCACAACAAAATAGGAAAAGAGCGCTGCAGAAATACCAAAAGGCAAGGACAGAAGAGAATTTTGAAGAATTCAAGAAATTCAGAAACGAAGCAAACAAAGCAGTAAAACATGCAAAAGAGAAGGAGTGGAAAAGATTCTGTCAAACACTCAGTCCAGACACACCAACCAGAAAGGTGTGGAAACAAATAAAAGCTATTCAAGGAAATAAAAAGACCAGCAAAATCCCAACCATCAAAAGCACGAAACTAGCAGTAACAGACCAGGACAAAGCCAAAATGTTTGGAGATTACTTCCACGAAGTCTGCTCTAACAAAAGACTAGGAAGCAATGAAAGACAAAGAAGGGAGGAAATGACACAAGAGCTAAAAGACACAGCAGACGAAAACATCGAAGAACACTTTATGGATGCAGACATCACAACAGATGAGGTGATGACAGCGCTAAACGAAAAACGCTGCTGGGGCGGACATACTAAATTATACCATCCTCAAAAAGCTCCCGAATAACACCATAAACAGAATTACTAAGCTGTTTAATGTAATATGGCAGACGGGAAAGATCCCCAGGCAGTGGAAAACAGCCACGGTGATCCCAGTCAAGAAACTAGGGAAAGAGCCAACAAGGGTAGAATCATACCGCCCCATCTCACTCACATCGCTCCTGGGCAAAATTATGGAGACAGTGATAAATAAAAGAATAACATTCTACCTGGAGAAGAATGAACTGTACAGCCATACACAATCCGGGTTTAGAGCCAACAGGTGCACGGTGGATCAGATCATCAAATTGGAAAACCACGTAAAGAAAGGATTTAAGAGAGGTGAAAAGACGTTGGCTGTATTCCTGGACCTAGCCCAGGCATACGATCAATGCTGGAGTGAAGCCGCACTAATCAAACTGAAGAAAGTAGGCATAACTGGTAGAACCTACAAATACATAGAAAACTTCCTCAAAGATAGAAGCTTCTCAGTGAGGATAGGGAATGAGGTATCCGACACATATGTGCAGGATAACGGCATTCCCCAGGGCTCGGTCATCTCACCAACAATCTTTTCAATACTGGTGAACGACCTGACAGATGAGATTCAAGACCAGAAAACAGGACTATCTCAATTCGCGGACGACTGCGCCATATGGAGGAGCGGCAAGGCGGCACAGACTACAAGAGGACCCCTCCAAAAGCAAATAAACAAGCTAACAGCATGGATGGACAAATGGGGTTTCAAAATCAATACCAATAAAACGGTCAGCATGGTATTTAGCAGCAAGAAGAAGATAAATCATAACAAGGACTGGAAAATAGAGATAAAAGGGGAAACCATTAAGAAAACAAAGAGCACAGTCTTCCTAGGAATGACCCTGGACGAGCAGATGAACTGGTCAAAACATATAAGCCAGACGTTAGAAAAATGCAAGAAAGCAAGCAACCAACTGCGGGTGATAAAAGGTAACGGTTGGGGTGCCCACACCCAAACAATGCTGATGTTCTATAAAGCATTTATCAGGGGCAAGCTAGAGTACGGCAGCATTGTGTACGACTCAGCATCAGAAGCCAACAAGAGGAAGCTAGACACCATACAGACCCAAGCACTAAACATCATCTTAGGTGCTGGAAAATGTACATCCAGAGAAGCCATGGAGGTAGCACTGGGTGTACTTCCACTGAGTCTGAGGCGTAAACAGCTGACGTATAACTTCAAGCCAACAATCCCACCATGGGAACTAACAGTCCCATTCACTGACTGTAGTCTAGCAAAGTCCATCACCAAGGACACGGAGGACACAGATGCAAGAGACACGGCCGAGGAATACATACAAGAATTCAGTAAGGACAACCTCATAATATACACAGACGGGTCCAAAAACGAACAGGGAGAGGTAGGAGCAGGGGTAGTGGTCCCAGACTGGAAGCTGAAGAGACAGTTCAAGCTAACAGACCAGACAGCAGTATGCACTACCGAACTGGTTGCCATAATGAAAGGTCTAGAGATCGCAGCCGAAAATCCACCACTGAGACTGTGTATATTAACAGACTCCCTGTCATCAGTACAAACGCTCGAGAACTTCAATAGAGGCAACAGACCTGACATAAAAGAGGAGATACTAGCGACAGCCACTAACCTCAGGTACATGGGTTGCCAAGTCACCATCGGATGGATACCAGCACACAGGGGTATCCCGGGAAACGAACAGGCAGACAGAGCGGCGAAACGGGGAATAACCAGCACTAATCAAATCAGCACAGGCCGAGGTAAAGTAGAAGGGAAGAATATAGTCAAAAACTACATTCTCAAGGAATGGAGGCAACAGTGACGAGACAGCGATAAAGGCCGTCATGCCTTCCAAGTATTGGGTGAACCCAGATTCAAGCCACAAGTCAAGACCAACATGAAAGCACCGGCAAACAGACAGCTGTGGAGAATCAGATTAGGCAATTGGAAAGGCACAAGAGAAAACCCAAACTGCAGAGTATGCCGAGAAAACAACACCATCGAACACTACTTACTAGTATGCGACAAGTACAATAGAGAGCGAAGGGACCTGAGAGATCACTTCGTCAAAACTGGGAACCCAATGACAATGACGGAGTGCTTGCACATAAACAGCAACCCGGAAAAACAGCGACTGGTCAGACAGTTCCTATGCAGAACAGGGAAGACCGTATAACCTCCCTACACTGTATATATGTATATGTGTGTTTGTTTGTATTTGTGCATGTTTATAAATGTTTAAAAAAAAAAAATTTCATAAAAATATTTAAACCAAAAAAAAAAAAAAAAATGGCGGGGTGAAGGGCAGGAAGGTGGGTAGGCTCTTCCGGTAGAGCACCTGAATTAGGAAGACAGGGAGACCTGGTCATCTTGTTGCCACACTACACCCACACGCGAGGAAGAAAACCGCCAAAACTCACAAGCGTAAAGGAGTTTGTAACGCTGACCGGGGGGACAACTTGAGACTTGCAATTAAATGCTCTGCCCTTGCCTACATCAAGTCCTTATGAGGACTGGACATGACCGGGACTAGCCCTGATGAGAATAACACAAGAAACGACAAGCAGTTAGCAGTGCAAACAGAGAAAAGAAGCCAAAAAACGAGAGAATGCGGGCCTCAGTAGGCCCAACCAAGGACCGGTCTTTACCAGGACCAGCACAAAACAAATCTATCCGACGAACAGAGCGGAACCAATAAAACTAGTAGGAATTAGGACTAACAATCCACACAACTACGGCTCTCAACAATAACCACAGCTGATGAAGCAGGTTAGACGAGGCCGAATTTGGACTTTTTTTGTGTGGAAAATTGGAATTGAAATTGGAATTTAGACCTGTAAAAAAATACATATATTGGAAGCAACAAGCTACCATAAGGATTGATAAGGAAGTAGGTCAATATCAGCCTATTAAGAGTTGTGTGAGACAGGCATTTGTAATGTTTCCAGATCTTTTTTCCCTGTGCAGTGAAAATAGTTTCAGGAGTGTAGAAGATATGAAAGGGGCCATCATTTGGGGACGTAACATCAATAACATTAGATGTGCGGATGATACAGTATTGATTGCAAACAATGAGCACGATCTGCAACATCTGGTAGATGTGATTGTTGCACACAGTGAACAACTGGGGTTAGAATTACATTGTAAGAAGATACAAATTATCGCCGTCACTAGGAAGAAGGAAGTACCACAATGTGACATACAGGTAAATGGAAATATTCTTAAACAATTCAATCGGTATAATTATCTCGGAATAATCATAGCATCTGATGGGAGATGCCTTGAAGAGATCATAACAACAATCGCCGTGGCGAAGGTAGCCTTTTGCAAGATTAAAACACATACTGACCAATAAAAATATGTCAATTGCAACGAGAAAAAGAGTGTTGAGGTGCTATATAGAGCCTGTACTTTTGTATGGATGTGAAGCTTGGAAAATGAGCAGTCAAGCTAAAAAACATCTGATAGCTGTGGAACTTCTGAGGAGAATGCAAACAATACCTGGGACAGACAGAAAAACCAATGACTAAGTACTACAAGTAACAAATGAAACTCGTAAATTGATTAGAGAAATTAGACGTAGACAGTGAAAATGTTTTGGGCATGTTATAAAAAGAAATGAATTTGAGAACTTGTCGACATCTGGCAACATCGAAGGGAATAAACCAAGGGGAAGACCGAGAAGTAAATACCTGGATGGCTTGGCCACGTGGCATGGTCGAGACATGTACACTGAGCTCATTCACGAACCCGGTGATCGAGTGAAATGACGAGTCGTGACCGTCTACGCTTTCCGGCATGGCACATGATGGATGGATTTTAAAGGATACTGTGTTGAAAGAATTTTGGGGAAATTCATAATGGATTCTACTCAGGTGCGCCGTGTTACCGAGATGAGATAGTTGAATCACTTATCTGCGTTTACCCAAGGGAATAAACTTATACAAGTTAGTTAGTTAGTTAGTCGCAGTTCCAACTTCACAGCAACGGGTCGTCCCCATTATGCTCCGTTCCTGTGCCAGTGAATATCACACAAAACGCTCACCACTGCCCATTGTGAAAAGTGGAAAAAGACAGGAGTCTCGACAAACAACAGCCCGCACAGATACACTGTGCATAATGCCGCCGCCAGAATGTCAACACACCAGTCCCCCACAAAACATCCAATTCATCTCTGATGGAATCGGCAGTCATTTTCCTATCTGGATGTTTCCTAGATGTTCACCTACACAGTCCACGAACATACAGTTCATCACCGACGGCAGTGGCAGTCAACCAGAAGCCCAGCAGCCACGCATTTCTGCATAAGGCAAAAACTGGTCAACTCTGGGACATAGCCACCTGCCATCGCTCCGAACATGTTTCTGCAGTAAATGTCAGCCTATGAAGGAAATTCTCCCATAGCTACACCAAAGAAAATGAACAAACCAGACATCCCTACAGGGAAGACAAACGACCAACGACAGACCATAGACGAAGACGACAACGTATCGTTAAGAAACGTATTCATCGCCACTGACACAGAAAAAAAAGAGAATCCGGAAACGGCCAAAACACACCAAACAGCTACACACACTCTATTGTTATTATCTTATTAGTAATATCAATTATCAATGTGTACTCAATATATTTGTTTTTGCTACTTGTGATGGGTGACGACATCAAGATAATATGTTTGAATATATCAGGTATACGTACAGAGCCGACTCCCTGACGAAGGCGTTAACGACTTTCTCCGTAATCCCGTATATCCACGTGAGGAACACAGCTGCGCGAGATTCGGCATTGATTACTTACGGTGTTTGTGAGCTGGTCGCTCAGAAAGCAATGGTAAACTACTGAGCGTAATCTTGCCAAGAGCATCAACTAACGCTGAAAAATGCTGCTGTTGACTGCAACGTCCTGTAAGGGATGTGCAACTTTAAAAAAAAAAATACGTACAAAACAACAACATATTTGCACATTTATACACAAATACACATCATATTTCATTCTACTACAAGAGACAAATATACATTCAGATATACATGACGCACAAATTACAACACAATTAGGACTGAGACATGCATACTTCAATTTGGCAGTCCACAACATAGGGTCTGGGACAGCCATACTACAAACATTAGATAGGTAGAACATACTCAAAAGAAATCGGGATAGCCAAGGTAGAATCAGCATAGCACAAAAAAGTAACACTTCACACACATATACAATTGTCAACATTCACGCACCACCAAATTACAACTACCAGCCACAATTTTATGAAAAACTAGACCAGTGGTTCTCAACCGGTGGGGAATTCCCTCCCCCCTCCCACCAGGGGGGGGGGGGGTGAAGATTATTTCAAGATCGCGTTAATACAAGAACCGATTACTTGATCTTGTTTTTCCCTTCATACTACTTTACGGTTTTGTACGTCTCACCCTTCTAAAATTCATTTTATAAAGTAAGTAGACCCACAAATCACCGTTTTATGTGGACGTCTAGACTTGTTTTAGTATGTGATTCCGTTATTACGTATACTGTGTAGGGGCGGGAGGGGAAGAATTTTTAGGTAGGAAATACGAAAGAGGGGAGGGAGAGGGGAGAGGGATGACTTTCTGAAAATATGGTGAAGGGGGGCACGGGCCAAAAAAGGTTGAGAACCACTAAACTAGACACACTGCTCACACATACATACAGAGAACAGAACATCATCCTCTGTGGAGATTCAACTGCGTCTTACAGGCATTGGATATAATAGGCTGAGAAATGAAGACACAGGTGAGGAAAATAAACAGAGAAGGCACAACCCAGTTAGAGACACTGCAAAACATTTTAGACACACACACTTTAATAGACACACCCAGACATAAACACCCAAAATAAGCTAGAAACAACCCACACAAATAAAATACACCACACAGGAAGAAGATTAATTAGGACATACATACCTGCAACACACCACATAATAAGTTCCGGTCGCCGCATGACGGTTAGGAGTTGAGCCGTTAAAGCCTGTGGCGTGTTTATGATTGTGGCTACGGTTTGCAATCGCATTTTCCTCATGTTGGACTGGGGGTACATGGTTCCATCGCTCTGCTACCGAGTGAGTGCGTGGGCAACACCGTGAGCTGTGAAATTCGAGTGGAATGCTTTTACATCTGTCCTGTACAGTGAACTGTATGTTCGGAACAATGGCAACCGGCGGTTGCTGAATTGACCGTTTTGCCCTTTCGGTTCACGAGTGCATTTTTCGGGAGACTCCTGGAAGTCGGCGCTGAAGCTGCGGAGTTCGTGCTTTGTGCGTCACTTTCGGTGGGTCGCCATGCGGTAAATGACCGAGCCATGTGGAAAAAAAACCGGGAAAAAGAGGTCTTTCTGGTGACTACCGAGTCCATCGACGACGAACTGTGGATGAATTTTGTGTTGACATTCTGACTGCGGCACTATGCACAGTGTACCTGTGCGGGCTGTTGGGTTGCCGAGACTCCTGTCTATTCCACTTTTCACATTGGACAGTGGGGAGCATTTTGTGTGATATTCGCTGGCACGGGAATGGAGCATAATGGGGACGACCCGTTGCCGTGAAGTTGGAACGACGACTAACTAACTAACTAACTAACTAACTAACTAACTAACTAACTAACTAATTAACTAACTAACTAACTAACTAACTAACTAACTAACTAACTAACTAACTAACTAACTTTCTAACTTGCGCCTTCCCTCAACCAACTTACGCCGTCTCTCAATCAACATGCTTCAGGTCATCCTATCTTTCGCTATCTCCTACATTCCCCACACCCCCCCCCCCCCACGCCCTATCTATTTTATTCATCTATGGCTCTAATTTCCACCTTGTGTTATTATGTCTCCCTCTGTTTTGTTTTCCCTGTGGGTTCCAAACAAAGGGCGTTCTGTTATACTATTCTCAGATATTCTCAGTATATGTCCTATCCGGTACCAACACCCTTTCTTCCCTTCTTGATTCATTGTTATTTGTTCAGTTCTCTCTATGAATACAACAGTTGTGATTTCGTCATGCTTTCGTCATATTTTAGGCCTTCTATTCTGTGCAGAATCTGCCATCAATCAACATCACAGTCAACGGGGAGATACTAGTACAAGTAAACAGTTTCTCCTATCTTGGACATATAATAAAAAATTATGACAGAAGTGAAACAGAAATTAAAAAAAAAAGAATAAGAATCGCCAAAATTGCTTTCAACATCATGAAATTAGTATTAACACCAAGAGAGATTAACGTTTTACAATTTATAATTGTCAAATGTTATATATATTCAACACTACTATATGGCGTGGAAGTCTGGACAATGAACAAGTCAGTAGAAAGTCGAATAGAGAGAGAGGCCTTGGATATGTGCATATACGAAGAATATGTCGTATTTCATGGAAACAAGCACAATCAAACACGGAGGCATAAGAAGGCATATTTTTATCAATTTGGTAACAATTGTTATGGTGAAGAGAGATCTGTGAATGGTCCATTCAAATACATTGGCAATAATGGAAAGATTTCATGTTGTTATTTACTTGAGAATGTTGGTTGTTCACTTGCCATTGTTCACGTGACAATTCTGGTTGCTTACTTGAGAATGATGGTTGTTCACTTAATAATGCTGGTTGTTCACATAATAATGCCTGTAGTTCACTTGAGAATACTAGTTGTTCGCTTAATAATGCTAGTCATTCACTTGAGAATGTTGGTTGTTCACCTGACAATGCTGGTTGTTCACTTAATAATGCAAGTTGTTTAATTGACAATGTTGGCTGTTCACTTGACAATGTTGGTCGCTCACTTGAGAATGTTGGTTGTTCACTTTAGAATGCTGGTTTTTCACTTGAGAATGCTGGTTGTGGTGTAAAGATGTCATCTTTAGTTAATAGTTACATAGTCATTGAATCTGTCAGATATCCCACTGTATATGAAGCACATAATGTGGAGCACTGTGCATATGGAGCACAGTAAATGTGAAGCATGTCGGCTCCCTGGTCTAGAGGTTACACGACTTTCTCCGTAAAATTCGTATACTCTCGTAAGTAACGTGGCGTTGCGTGAGAATTGGTAGCGGTTATCTTCGCGTCGGTAACTTACAGGGTATGAGAGCCGGTTGCTCAGAAAGCAATGGCAAACTACTGAGCGTAATCTTGCGAACAAAAAAACATGTGAAGCCCAGTATATGTGAAGCACCGTATATACAAGACAGTGATTGTAGTGGGTGCGGCAACTAGAAGTGTGGTGTAGAAGCAAGGCATCTGCCTCTAACTTGAGAAGTCTAGGTATGAATCACTGTATGGATTTGTATACAATTAACTACCTTAAAAAATTATAATGAACCATTTTACATGACTTAAGGTGAATTGGGTATATGGTGCTAGATGTTTTTAAGACCAGTCAGCAATTCAATGGTTATGCTTTCACTATCACGCCAATTATTTTTACTTCTTAAGCCATTTCCATCTATCCATTTTAAGCTGGATTGAACTGTAAGCCCAAACTGATTTTCAAAATCTGCCTCGATGCAGATTCGAACCCATGAATACCATGAAAGCAGGCCGGTGTCTAGCACTACACTACTGCAACATATGTCTCGAAGCTGGAACTTGCTTGAGTCTGTATGTGATAGAGCCATCACATTTTGTTGGCGTGAATGCACGGAGGTACAGGTGGCTATTTTTTTCTTCTGTTAGCAGATGACGAGTGCCGGCAGCACACCGTTGTCCAACTGCACTCATGAAGATATCAGTGTAGCTATTTAACAACTATACTAAAATCCCCCAACCTTCAGCCCAGTGAAGTGAATTTTATGCCTAGCCTTATCAGATAAGGCTGGAAAAACTCCTCTTGGGAGTTGGACATTGACTGAAGAGTGCCACATTAGCCACTATCCCAGCCAAATTTCAACCTCAAATTCAGAAAGACACCCACGATTTTACCTCCAATTCTGACAGACACGCACGATCCTACCTCAGATTCCAACAGACACCCATAACCCAACTTCAGATTCCGACGGACACCCATGACCCAACCATAGATTCCAATGGACACCCATGACCTTATCTCAGATTCCGACAGACACCAACGACCCAACCTTATATTTCAATGGACACTCATGACCCTACTTCAGATTCCAACGGACACCAACGACCCAACCTTATATTTCAATGCACACTCACGTACCAATCTTAGATTTCAATGGACACTCACGACCTTACGTCAGATTCCAACCGACACCCACGACCTTGCCTCAGAAACCGACGGACACCCACGACCTTACCTCAGATTCTGACAGACACCCACGACCCAACCTTAGATTTCAATGCACACTGACGTCCCTGCTTAAGATTCCCACGGACACCCACGACCTACTTCAAATTCATTCGGACACCCGTTATTTTATCTAGGCCACCCACAATCCTACCACAGAACCAACATTTCTACCTCGGACTCTACTTAATACATTCCTGATCCTGCCTCAGACTCAAATACCCTAACTCAGATTATCTCAGACATCCAAGATCCTTCTTCAGATTCTCCCGGACACCCAAGATCCTACCTTATATTGCCGCAAACACCCAAGGCCCTACTTCAGAATCCCGCGGACATCCAAAATCATAACTTAAACCCCAACCACCCTAACTCAGACCTATACTGGCGCCCATGGCCTTATATCATATACCCACAACCCTGCCAGAGATCCCCTCTATCCTATCTCGGACACTTATCATTCTACCTCAGATATTCCAGATTCCCAGCTGACAACCACAACATTACCTCGGATTATCTCCAGCTAAAATCTGATCTCTGATCACCACGCGGACATTAATTACTATATATATATTCCTCTCCCCCCTCTCCAGCGAACACTAATAATCCTATCCAAAACTCCCGTAGAACCCTATCTCCGACTATCGACTCTAACCCAAACTCCGCAAACCCTACTTCAGACCCCCCCCCCCTTTTTTTTTCTTACGACCCATCTGGGTCGCTTCTGGGGCCTAGAAAATCACGTTTCGTTGTCACATGGCATAATCAACACCCCCCTCCCCCTCGAAAAAAAACAAACATCTGATCCACGCTTGACTAGTGATCGTGTGAGATAGCGAGACACGACTGCCCACGCTTATCGGCATGGCACATAATGATGATGATGACTGAAGGTTATATAACCACTTACGCGACCCTTTTTTGGGGGTCATGAACCGCAGGCATGTTGCAAGTTCAGAAACGCCTATTAAGAGTTTTCTCATTCACTACACAATTATTACTGACTCAGTGGATGTGACCGACAAGTTATGTTGTATGTTACAAATATCGGCCGTTATTTTAGGCATCATCTCATCTTGTTCATCTTATACCTTGCGGTGTAGAGATGAAGCATAAATAAGCAGCTGGAGAGTGCCTGTTTATGGGCTTCATATATCGAGATTTCCATGGACTCTGCTTTTCCCTCTGTCCATCGTTTATATGGTCGGCTCCTTCCTCTGGTTTCATTTGGTATGTACATCATTGCTTGTTGTATTATACTGTTAGTTGGTAGCCTAGTAATCTGGCCGAACCATTTAACTTGCTGTTTTCTAATTAAATCTAACGCTGTTATAACCACCAATTTAGTCCTGATTTCTTCATTTCTGATTATCTCTTTTCTTGATACATTGATTATTCTCAGGAATCTCACTTCCGTTGTTGTAATTTTTCTTTTCTCTTTATCTTTCATTGTCCAGATATGGCATTGGTAGCATAGGGTTGGTAGGAAGATTGGTTGTAGAGTATTTTAGGTATCATTGTTCATAATTAATGGTTTAGACAACACAGCAATAGAAGGCATGGGCCCTAGATGAAGAGGCAGTGGTGGGCCAACACGACGGTGGTCACAGGGCATTTGAGACTCCCTGGGCATGTAAATGTACGTGGCAAGAGATCTGGCTATGGAGCGAGCTTCTTTCCGAAAGATTGAGATGAGAAGGACGTTCTGCAAATTACTAGCTACGTGGTGAGGGTGGTGATCATTGTAGAAGATCATATTGTGTTATAAGAAAAGGCAATCTGGAAAAGGCTGTGACAAAGGAATTTATTAGAGTCAATGATTAGAGTCATTAGACGTAGACAGTCAAAAATGTTGGGCATGTTATGAAAAGAAATGACTTGGAGAACTTGGTGACAACTGGCAAGATCAAAGGGAAGAGACCAAGGGGAAGACCAAGAAGTAAATCAATGGATGACTTGGCCACGCGGCCTTACGAGACAAGAAAACTGAGCTGATCCACGACTCTGATGATCGAGTGAGATGGCAAAACATGACCGTCCACGCTTTTCAGCATGCCACTTGATGGATGGATGGATGGATGGATGGATGGATGGATGGATGGAGAGTCAAAAGGTTGACTGGTTGGTTGGATGGTTGACTGGCAGGTTGATTGGTTAGTTGGTTGGCTGGTTGACTGGTTCATTGACCGGTTGATTGGTTGAAAGATCTCTGGAAGGATGACGAAAGTACCAAATCGTCCGCTGCAATGACATTCAAGTCGACTAGGCTATAAAAAAAGCTTGCATCTATTGAAATGAGGCTGCTGTAGAGACCTTAGTTCTGATCCAGCATTGAAGTAATAATCTCTGTGCGGAATGTGTTGCAAAACTCTTCTTCTCCTCTCAGAGTGTAGACAGCAGCAGGGGCAAACAATACCCCTTTAGAACTTCACATCTGGGGGGAGGCTTGGTAATCCTTGAAGCATTAGATAGATTTTGAATCCAATTTGTGGATTGGCCGCACCACGAATAGATGATCAAAGATTTTGACCCTGATCTTGCGACGTCTGCAGCCCGGTAAAAGGTGGTAAATGCTGGGTTGGCCGAGTGGCGCGGAAGATTACCAGCAGTTGAATTTATCACGAAGTAGATTGACGTAGCCGGTCTCTCTGGCTGTGGGGTTACAACACTTTCTCTCTGTAATCCCGTTTATCACGCAGAGTCTCGTAGCGGAGCGAGAACTGAGGCGGTTCGACCCCCGCTCGTGACTTGCGGGATACTGAGCCGGCCGCTCAGAAAGCAATGGCAAACTACTGAGCGTAATCTTGCCAAGAGATCAACATACAGTTGAAAGATGCTGGTGTTGACAGCTAAGTCCTGTAAGGGATATGCTAAAAAAAAAAAAAAAAAAAAAAAGATTGACGTAGAGGAGCAGAAATGCATGAAATACGTGACGTGTAATGATAATGATGCTGTAGAAGCTATTAACAATGATCTGGGAGATCTTTGCAGACCGTTTAAATAACATGAGAAATACATCATAGGAACAATTGACACTTAGAGAAGATAAGCGAAAGAAATAGAAATCGGAAGATACAGACAACAGGAATCGTTAAAGTTATCAGCATACTGGTGGTATTCGAACGTCTAAATGCCATTCTCTCGCTGAAGGAGCAAGTGTACTTCGAAGCACGTCCATTGATTTCTAAGAATGCCAGTCAATACTTATGGTTTTGTTTTTCTCAGTATAAACCTTAGGCCGTCTCCGTGGCTAAGGTCTTGCAGACGCGATTCGTGAGGCCGCTTACCTGCGTGCGAAACACAGCAGCGAACGATTTGGCAGCAGACTGTGTCGCGCTAGTTTTAACGTGATGGTATGGGAGCCGGTCGTTCAGAAAGCAATGGCAAACTACTGAACGTAAACTTGCCAAGACATCAACTGGTGTTGACAGCGATGCCCTGTAAATAGATTATGGTACACCAAAACAAACAAACCTTAGCAGTAACCAGGACAACACGGAATGTTCATATGTGTGGACAGTGCTGAACTGGCCAGGGTGCCAGCTTGTCTGATGGGAAGTGGGGGGGGGGGGGGCTTGTGGGGCCCTGCTGAAGTGGGCCCCTTAAATGATTAAGTTACATAGGGTGATTAATCGTTTAAAGCGACTTCCGGTATCTGTCATAGGCGTATGTACAGTAGGTTTCCCTATGCAACCCCCTTTAATTTGATATATAGTACAACAATGTCTATTAATAACTTTTAAGTCATAACTGTGACACACCCCTACTTCTCATTTGCCGCCATTCGTTTTTGTTTGGTCCAAACTTACTAATTGTCTTGCACTGAATCTATTAAACATTAGACCAGGGGTCACCATATTATGACCCGTGGGGCCGGATCCGGCCCGCGACGTCAGTTCATCAGGCCCGCCGACGGTTCTCGAATTTGTTGGAATGCGAGACGTTGTGATACAATTTATATTTAAATATTATATTTAGAATACTAGGAGATCTTCACACGTGCAGAGACCTTCTGGCTGCTATGTGCCTTAAATTTGCCATTTAAAATTGTAAATTATTGCATCTATATTTTCTTGTGTATTGCAATGTTTGCTTATTTCACGCCATCCCACGCCATCCCAAGTCATTCTCTAGGTCTTGGTAGCTCCGCTACTCTCTGTCGTTACCATGGTTTCCATGGCAACAAACACCTTTCCCGCACCCAGATGCGCCTGGCTGTCAACACAGGTCTGACGCTCCAGAAATATTTACTTCTTTTTGCCTGTCATCCATTTTATAGGTATGTAACAAGGAATTTTTTGTTTGACAGTGATAGGTAAATGAACTAAAAGTGTGAATAGGGGCAATAAAGTAGTAAAATAGCAATAAAATGCCATGGAAGCCTCGTGTTATTACGAAAATATTATTCCCAGATCAGAAAAATTCCCCAGTCAAGGTGTCAATCGAGTTGGTCTCTAGGCCAGTGTTTTTCAACCTTTCTACTGGAGCAGATCCTTACGCAAATGTTTACGTTACTCAATTAACACTGTGCGATGATCCAAGTGTCTGTAATTCTTTATGTAATAAACTAGAAGGGCAGAAATGTTGCATTTATTCGATTTAGGTCTGTGTTGGTGGAACCCCCGGTTGCCACTCGTTGAACCCCGGTTGAAAAACTCTGCTCTATGCTGTTTATTTAGGCCGGCCCTATTTATATATTTTGCAAACCTTATTGTGTGATATATTCTATTACCAAATGAACCTATAAACGTTGTATGTACCTTTGGTGAGCCGTAGCTTCACCAGTGATCCACAGTACTCCGTTTTTCTTGTGTTTAATAGGATTTTAATTATGTTTCTAATTCAATGTCTTTTTCGTTTTCAGATCCCGGTTACTTCACCCTTCATTATGGCTATTAAGACAAGAAAAGTGGACGCCGAGTGTCGCGATTTCAGTGAAGAATGGGGAGTAAAGTACTTATTTGTGGAAACAAAGGACAAGAAAACCAGCTGCGTAACATGCAGCGAAAGTGTTGCCGTTTTTAAAGAGTAAAATCTTCGGCGTCACTATCTATCAACATATGCAAAGTTTTCTGGAAAGTTACTATCTGAGAAATATGAGTCCTTTAAACGTGGTTTAGAAACAAAGAAATTTCTTTACGAAAACGTTTGCTGAAAATGAATCTGTCACTCGTAAAAGTTACAAAATAGTGCAAGAGATGGCAGAACTAGGAAAACCGTTTACTGATGGCAACTTCATCATAGAGTTATGATAGAGACAGTAAATAGCTTGTGTTCTGAGACAGCCGATTTGTTTGAAACTATCAGCCTTTCGGCAAGTTCATTTGTGCGGAGAACAGAAGAACTTGGAGAGAACATAGTGCTACAGATACGCGAGAAAGCTAGGAACTTGTTGTGGCATTCTCTGGTGCTGGATGAGTCTACTGATCTCTCGAGTACGTCATAACTTCTCGTTTTCATTCGTGGTGTCAATTTGGACTTTCAGATAACAGAAGAGTTGGTATCTGTTTGCAGTATGCATGGAACAACAACTGGAAAAGACATTTTCCTGAAAGTGCAAATTTTTTTGCAAGACTATAACCTTCAGTTCAATCGGCTTCAAATGTGTTACAGCTGATATGGAGAAAAAGACATAGCTCGGGTGAGGAAGGGTCTGGCGGGATAGATCATGACTCAGTTGGAAGATTTGGAAATTCCGGCGCTCTGTTCATACACTGCATCATACGTCAGCAAGCACTCTGTGCGAGACTTAGATATTTCTTGTGCACTGATGCCAGTCGTTTCTTCTGTCATTTTTGGTTGACATCACATCCAACATGAATGAACCGATCTTGAAACTTCAGAGAAAGGATAACCTCGTCTGTGATCTCTACAGAATCATTGTCACGGAAAAAACTGCAGTTTAGTGATTCCTTGATAATTTACATATCAAAATGCAAGGAAGGAGAAGGGTTAACAATTGTGTACTTCATTCTGCGAGGAGGAATAAAATTCACGATCATTGACCTACGAATATAAAAATATGATACAGGTACGCGCCGAGGGCAGTGACTCCCGCTAGTATCGGCCGACGGGAAAATGAACGGAGAATGCTTTGAAGTGCAAACGAGCGATGGACAGAGGACCAGCGCACCAGCGGAGACGGTGATCAAAGAGGTTGGACACTTTGAGGTACAAACGTCGGAGAATACAGGGAAACATCGTAGAGACGAAGGAGACCGGAGCGCGGAGCGGCCGGACGTATACGGACGTATACGTGATTTCACTGAA
Organism: Cepaea hortensis; assembly: GCA_963921405.1. Taxonomy (NCBI): domain Eukaryota; kingdom Metazoa; phylum Mollusca; class Gastropoda; order Stylommatophora; family Helicidae; genus Cepaea; species Cepaea hortensis. The sequence goes on along the minus strand of OY992882.1, from coordinate 31,610,131 downwards.
CTTTTGATGTTACGGGTGCGACCAATTTGATTGTAGATCAAACAATCAACGGAGGATGGGACACGCAATATAAATAGCTGAACATGGAGTTTCGGTTTAGTGTGTGTTCAAAACTGGGCTGAATTATCTATGCCTCCTGAGTGGGAATAGAAATACACGTCCCTAATGATGGAAAGAGGGGATATTAGTGTGTTATTCGCTTAGTGTATTTCGATTCCAGGAACATAGATGCATATATAAGGTATTAATATATTAGAGTATAGTTTTAGCATAGGAATATAGATGTGGTTGTGCGTAGGGTTTACTATTACTTTCTATTTAGTGAATAGTTTATACTTTAGTGAATTCTGCTGTTTATGTCAGAGTATTCTTTCGGAGGCTGTTTCATTACGGCTGGAGAAAAGATAATCACATAGACAGGGATATGAGGCAGACTTAAATCACCCGATTTAATGTTTATTACCCAGGTTCTACTACACAGCCTGACCTATCAAAGAAGATCAACCAGTACATCTCTTGTACAGAGAAAGCAGTGTTGATAATACCGGAAAGACATTTTAATTTAATCAGGCACTTCACAGGTGCAGTGAAAGTATGTCACTATAGCAAATGCAAAGTGGGTGACTTAACGAATGTCAAAAAACAGGTTTTGGTGAACCTTAGAGAAGGAACTTTATTCAAGCATAGAAAATAGGATAAAACATTGTCATGGAGTACTCACCTAAACGAAACAGGGAAGAACCCTAGACCAGTGTACCTATATTCAGAGAACGGTTAAATAACTGTGGACAGGTGTGAGATGTTTTCACTGATGGATTATAACAACATAAAACGGAAAACTCTGTCTACGGAAAGGACTTACCGTGATCACATTACTGTACGGTGTTACTGTGGTGAACCATTGTTTGTTTTTTCAAGAATTGGATTAAGTCAAGACTCAAGCTGAACGGATCATACCGGGTGAGAACGTTCTAATTCTGTGTTTGATATCTGATGTTTTGGCCTGTTGAATCTGCCGGAGACGATTACGGAGACTATCTATCAACATCTTATCTTGCATCCACACTAGAAGAACATACCAACTACATAGACACTATCCATACATACACCAGACATAGTTTTTTTTATTAATAAATCTTTTGTTTATCGTTGAAAGGAACTGTTGTCGGAGTATGTGTTGAGGGAATAACAGAGAGAGTGAAAGAAATAGATATATGGAAGGGAAGACCGAAGAGAGGAGTGTAGACCAAAGTCAGTCAATAATCCCAACAGATAAGTTTGAAGATGTGCTTGTTGATTCCAACTTCCTCTCGGGAAAACAAGTGACATAATTGGTGGAGCGAGCGGGGTAGAGAAAATAATACCCATATGACCTGGGCATAACAGGGCATATACATAGAGGGGTACCTGCATACTGGCACAGGCATAGCGGGGTACCTGCATGTTGGGACATACTGATTGGAATAAATATAAGTATATATTGATGACTTTTAATGGAAGGACGTCCATTGGATATATGGTACCATTACATTTATGGTAGAACCATTTCATTTAATGCTGGTGACTTTACAGTGAGAAAGTTCCAGACAGAGTGAATGTAGATAGGTGGTAAGACACATTACATACCTAGTCACACGGTCACACGTCTACATAAGTCTTTATCCTATATCTCCTCTTGTGGATGAGAGAGTGGTGGTGATGTACTGTGTGGTGTTGTAGATTAAATATATTAAATAAACATAGATAAATGATATAGGTTTTAGGTAGAATAAAATTCTATAGTGAGTATTGCTTTACTGCCTTGAAGGGTGTACTCTATTTGCTGACGTACCTTCTTGAATATGGCCACTCCTAAACTAACAACAGCAGAACTTAGGGCCAACGGAGAAGAAATTGGGTTATCTGGCTCGACCCTAACGGATTACATCCAGGAAAGAGAGAGAGAAATTCGACAAGAAGAACGAGAAAATCGAAAGGCTGAGTTGGAATTGAGAAGAATAGAGGTGGAGACCAAACGAATGGAAATGGACCAGGAGGCCAAGCGACTAGATAGGGACCAGGAGACCAAGCGACTGGAAATGGACCAGGAGACCAAGCGACTGGAAATGGAACAGGAGACCAAGCGACTGGAAATGGAACAAGAGGCCAAGAAACTGGAACAGGAGACCAAGAAACTGGAAATGGAACAGAATGCCAGGAGACAAGAAATGGAACATGAATACCGCTTGAAAGAGTTAGAACTCAAGACACAAACTAAGGGTGAAATAGATGCAGCAGAAGGAAGTTCATCTTCATCTGGCGCAACCCACATGATTGGGCAGGGTTACCATGCCATGAAGTTTCCCTTGGCGGTCTTTGATGAAAGTAAAGAGAAGATATACCAGTTTTTGGATCGGTTCGAGGCCATGGCAGTCGCTATGGGACTAGATAGGACCCGATGGGCTCTTAAATTATCCCAGGCCCTACGTGGTTCAGGGTACGAGGTCTACACACGCCTACCACCAGGACATGAAAATCAGTACGAGGAATTGAAAGCCGCTTTGATGAAACATTATGAAGTCACAGCACAAACGTATATGAAGAAGTTTAGATCGTCTAGACGAGAGCCGGGAGAGCTATTCGCCGCCTACAGTCTGAGGCTGAAATCCTATCTCCAGAAATGGATGGACTTGGCAGAATTCAAGAGGGATTATGAGAATCTCGAAGAGATGATGGTGGTCGACCAGATGCGTAAGCAAATGTCGAAACCTCTCAGAACCTTCTTGGGAGAACAAGGGGCGGAACGGATTGATGTTGTGAATAAGCTGGCGGAACGACTCGTAGAGGTACATAGGGAGGCTGCGGAACTCAGTATTCAAACCAAAGGTCAGGAGAAACAAGAGAAAAAGAAACCTAAGAATTGGGAAGGAGAAAAAGTGGAATCTTATATAAAGGCGTCAATGGAGAGTTCCGAGAAGGTGAAGGAAGGAAACCAGAACACCTCGAATTCTCCAGCGAAACGACAGTGGTCTGAGAGGTGGTGTTCATTCTGCAAGGTACCATCTCATAACACGAAGGACTGCAGATAGAAACCTAAAAGTTCTTACTCCGCAGCATGCAAAGTGATTCCTACATCGGTGATCACAGACAAGGCTGAGGTCGGCGAAGGAGCTAGGAACAAAAAGGACACACAGAAACCTAGGAAGGGAACAGGGTGCACACACTGCCAGTCGATAACACATAATACTGTGGACTGCAGATGCAAGGCAAAAGGCGCCAATTGCATAACCAACCTCGAGGAATTAAAAGAGGAAGGCAAGGAAACGGTCAAGGAGATGAAAGGCACTCAGGACCAAGAGAGACCACCTGTGGTTGAACTGATTGAAGTAAATGGCCAACAGGTTGCTTGTCTCTACGATACAGGTTTGGATGGGGAAGCGGTGGTGGACGCCAGCTTGGTAAGCCCAGACCAACTTACAGGGGAGACCATAGAGATACAGCCGGCAATGAGGAGTGCTGTTACCATGACGCTGCCAATCGCCAAGGTGGAGATTAAATCCAGGTACGTCACGGGCAGTATTCCAGCTGCTGTATTATCTGACTCCTTATTTCCCATGATCATTGGTACGAAATATGTCTTTTTGGGAATGCCCAAACAGCCAACCCACAAGGGAACAGTAGTCAGTGGATCTCAAGGGAAGGAAAAAGAGGCAGAGACACTATGCGACAACTCAGGGATAAGAGAATTGCATACTGCCCAGAGGAAGGATACTACGTTGCATCCTTGCTACAGGAAGCTGCAAAGAAGTGCTGATCCACCAGAACGGGGACAGTACTTTCTGAAGAATCGACTACTCTATCGGAGAGCTGGGAGGGGAGATAACCTGCACGAGCAGTGGGTAGTTCCAGAGACCCACCGTCCTCACATTCTTCAGAGTGGACACATCATAGGCGAGAATCGACATATGGGTGTCAGAGAGACCTTGCAGCAAATTTCCGGCCATTATTGCTGGCCAGGAATGACCGGTAATGTACGCCGGTGGTTGAAGTCTTGTTCGGAGTGCCAGAACGCACCACCCAACAAGCGGACTAAGAGGAAAATAGCTCTTAAAGTGGAAGACCAAGTGGAAGTGTGGAGTCCAGCAGAGACCAATATACTCCAAGTAGGATGGAAAGGACCTTATCCTGTGGAAAAGGTGGTGTCCAAGAACATCTACAAAATCCGGATCGGGGAAGAGGAGAAAAATCTCCCTAGACATCTCATTAGGAAATATGAGGAGAGATCCGGGAGTAAAGCTTCGCACTTTATGGTGATGGCAGCCATTGGGACAAAGGTTACCAGTCCAGACGAAGACCAGAGATCGCCAGTACAACATAGGAGAGCCTATGGGACAGTACGTGATAGGTCAGATTTACCCAACGGAGGGAGTAGGGAAATCACACGTCAGGGAAAGGACAAGAGGGAAACTTTCACCAGTAACCAAGTTCAAAAGGGGTGGGTAACGTCGGGAAAGACGCGGAATACCCAGGACTCCAACCGAAGATTGGCTGACCAGATACAATATCGCCCAAGATGGTCCTGGAAGCAAAAGTCCAGGAGATTTGGGAAAGACGACTCGGTCCAACGAGGACGAGGCGGAACATCCCCAGAGGAAAAGCCGGGGGAAACCAAGAGGACATGGAAGCAGTGTTAAAATCAGGATGGGACGATCCGTCTGTATTGTGAGCCATCGCTTACGCCAGTGGAAAGGAGGCCGACTGAACGTACCGGAGCGATGAGCCAACACTAATTTCAGTCATGAGTAGTATGGTAGGGTGCATATGAGGTCGCCTACTGGATGAGGTGCTGATCCATGTGAGGATCCAATCATATCAACAACACGTGATGTTAATAGCTACTTCGCAGAAGCTCAACGCACTGTGGATGTGATGGACGTTGTTGCTGCAACAGGACTTCACAGTGGAATAGATCTCTGGTAAGGAGAATGTAGGAGCGGATTTCTTATCTAGACATCCAACTCCAGAGGAAGAGGAATAAGTTGGAGGATCAGAGGAATCAAAACTACAGGGATGAAAAGTCGACGCGGTCAACTCTCTTAAGATGTCTCGGAAAAAACTGCAGTTTAGTGATTCCTTGATAATTTACATATCAAAATGCAAGGAAGGAGAAGGGTTAACAATTGTGTACTTCATTCTGCGAGGAGGAATAAAATTCACGATCATTGACCTACGAATATAAAAATATGATACAGGTACGCGCCGAGGGCAGTGACTCCCGCTAGTATCGGCCGACGGGAAAATGAACGGAGAATGCTTTGAAGTGCAAACGAGCGATGGACAGAGGACCAGCGCACCAGCGGAGACGGTGATCAAAGAGGTTGGACACTTTGAGGTACAAACGTCGGAGAATACAGGGAAACATCGTAGAGACGAAGGAGACCGGAGCGCGGAGCGGCCGGACGTATACGGACGTATACGTGATTTCACTGAACTTTTGATGTTACGGGTGCGACCAATTTGATTGTAGATCAAGCAATCAACGGAGGATGGGACACGCAATATAAATAGCTGAACATGGAGTTTCGGTTTAGTGTGTGTTCAAAACTGGGCTGAATGATCTATGTCTCCTGAGTGGGAATAGAAATACACGTCCCTAATGATGGAAAGAGGGGATATTAGTGTGTTATTCGCTTAGTGTATTTCGATTCCAGGAACATAGATGCATATATAAGGTATTAATATATTAGAGTATAGTTTTAGCATAGGAATATAGATGTGGTTGTGCGTAGGGTTTACTATTACTTTCTATTTAGTGAATAGTTTATACTTTAGTGAATTCTGCTGTTTATGTCAGAGTATTCTTTCGGAGGCTGTTTCATTACGGCTGGAGAAAAGATAATCACATAGACAGGGATATTAGGCAGACTTAAATCACCTGATTTAATGTTTATTACCCAGGTTCTACTACACAGCCTGACCTATCAAAGAAGATCAACCAGTACATCTCTTGTACAGAGAAAGCAGTGTTGATAATACCGGAAAGACATTTTAATTTAATCAGGCACTTCACAGGTGCAGTGAAAGTATGTCACTATAGCAAATGCAAAGTGGGTGACTTAACGAATGTCAAAAAACAGGTTTTGGTGAACCTTAGAGAAGGAACTTTATTCAAGCATAGAAAATAGGATAAAACATTGTCATGGAGTACTCACCTAAACGAAACAGGGAAGAACCCTAGACCAGTGTACCTATATTCAGAGAACGGTTAAATAACTGTGGACAGGTGTGAGGTGTTTTCACTGATGGATTATAACAACATAAAACGGAAAACTCTGTCTACGGAAAGGACTTACCGTGATCACATTACTGTACGGTGTTACTGTGGTGAACCATTGTTTGTTTTTTCAAGAATTGGATTAAGTCAAGACTCAAGCTGAACGGATCATACCGGGTGAGAACGTTCTAATTCTGTGTTTGATATCTGATGTTTTGGCCTGTTGAATCTGCCGGAGAAGATTACGGAGACTATCTATCAACATCTTATCTTGCATCCACACTAGAAGAACATACCAACTACATAGACACTATCCATACATACACCAGACATAGTTTTTTTTATTAATAAATCTTTTGTTTATCGTTGAAAGGAACTGTTGTCGGAGTATGTGTTGAGGGAATAACAGAGAGAGTGAAAGAAATAGATATATGGAAGGGAAGACCGAAGAGAGGAGTGTAGACCAAAGTCAGTCAATAATCCCAACAGATAATAAGTTTGAAGATGTGCTTGTTGATTCCAACTTCCTCTCGGGAAAACAAGTGACAATCAAGGATTTCGGAGAAAGCTGTCATTATTTGAAGCACAACTAGAAGGAGAAAAAGGCTCTCAATTTCATTGTTTAATGGTGGTGTGCTCTCGATGTTCAGAAAAAAATTATTCTTGACCTGAAGAAGCACTTTTGGAGAGATTTTCAGATCTTGACAGAATTGAGAGTGACACTGTTTTGTTCCAGAATCCGTTTGATTGTAACCTTGATGATGTGCCAGTTGAACTACATTTGGAACTCATTGATTTGCAAGCACATGACATGTTGAAAGAGAAGCACAGAGAAGGAAAACTTGTTGAATTTCACCGCTGCTTACCTGATGTTGAGTATCTGAAACTGAAGAAATTTGCCGATGGTATGGCAGCAGTGTTTGGAACAACTTATATTTGCGAGCAAACATTTTCAAAAATGAAGTATGTTAAGTCCATACATCGAACGAGTTTGAATTATTACCATTTGAAAGCAATTCTCTTGATTGGATGCAGCAATTCCAAACCACACATTGATGATATCTTGAAAGCCAAATGTCAGTTTAACAAATTTCACTAGCCTTGTTTTTTTGCTGCTTACTTTGTGCGATTCGGATATGGGCATACTAGGTCTGATGAAACTATCTGTTTGCTAACGTCGCCTTTAGTGATAACTTATTTAAAGTAAATAAATATGTTGGTTGTCTTCGTGTGTGTGTGTGCGTGCGCGTGTGTGTGTATGCGTGTGTGTGCGTGCGTGCGTGCGTGTGTATGTGTGTGTGTGTGTGTGTGTGTGTGTGTGTGTGTGTGTGTGTGTGTGTGTGTGTGTGTGCCACTCATCCATTATTAACATGGAATGCTAAACTTAATTTTTCTACTTTTTTCCCAGAGCTTTCGTACTGGCTTGCAAGTATTGTACAGAATGATTATTCGGCCCGCGCTCGTCATTTTGTCTGTGAAAAAAAGTTCGGTGACCCCTGCATTAGACAATACATTTAAACTCTTAATGTATTTTTTTTTAACCCATTCTCGTGTCAACCTGTGTTTTTGTACCCAGTCAGAAACCTGTGAGTAGATGCATAATGAGAAGAGAGTCACAGAAACTATCGTGAAGACTGGGAAAATATGAAGCAGAAGAAAACTAGAGGAGATGGCTTGAAGGGGAGTATTGGTAAGAGGTATCGTGGCTTTGAGGTACTTCTGCCTCCTCTAACTAGAGCCGATCTAGAAGGATTTAAGGCTTGGAAAGCATGAGTTGTTACCTAACCAGAGGGTAAAGTACCTCACAGGTTCGGAAGTCCAGCTTTGTTTTGAATAAGGGCAAAATCTTAGAAGGAAACGTGTGGATGTTAAAATTATCTGAGCTACTGGAAATACCAATTTAATAATAAAGTAAAAAGGGAAATAATCACTTATATCTTATAAGAGAAATAATAAGGCTTCTAAATATTGCTTAATTAACAAAGAATATTTATAACTTTTTAATTTTATAACATACAATCGCTAGTGACATATTAGGAGGCAAGTGCAATGTTTTCATGCACTGAGAAAGGGGAAAAGGTTTTCTAAGAAAAATTACTTTCGAGTAAATTTACTTCATTGATAATGAGATACTGTATCTTGGTATCTGGAAATAAAAAATATATTAAGATACTTAACGTTTAATAGTCATCTATGTCTGCTTGCACGTATTTTCGCGCTGGCGAAAGACCGTGCAAGTCTCGGCATTTTGGCGCAAACCAAAAAGTGTCATGTTCATTTACAACTCACTAGAGCAGGGGTGTCAAACTCAATCACTCAGCGGGCCAAAACTCAAATCATACGTAAGGTTGCGAGCTGAACAGGATAAACATTAAATAAGCCGAAAATTAAACCCTTTTTATGTTGTACATTTTAACATTAATACAAATTAAAACAGAAAAAAGCGCTGCGCAGTGTCAATCGTGTCATTACTTTCATCGGCAGCAAGGGAGAATGCAACATAGTCTTCGCCTTTTTCGATCAGCTGTGTTTTCACATTAGTGACCATCTTACAAACCCGATCAACAAGCATTTTTCTGCTAATGCCTACCTTTGCAAACATCTGCTTTCTGTCTGAACAAAAGACGTCACACACTTTTAACATGCAGTGCTTCAGAAACTCTCCTTCTTTAAACAGTCTGCCTGATTTTGCGATCTCCACCGTCACAATAAAACTTGCTTTCACAGCAGCTTCATTTTGTGATTTTGCTTTGGTGAAAAGCATCTGCTATGATGTTAGATGCCTCTTAAATTCTTCTTTCTTCTGTATCCTCTGCTCTGCGTTCAGGCGGTTTAACTTGTCTTGATGTTTAGTCTCGTAGTGCCGTCTCAGATTATAATCTTTGATCACAGCCACATTATTTCCACAAATTAGACACAGGTTTACCGCCAATATCAGTAAGCATATATTCAGCCTCTCAGCTGCTTTAAAAGGCTCTTTTTTTCAGAATCAACTGTTCTCTTGGTCATTTAGAAAAAAAAGATCGTGCATCTACTGACAGACGTTTGATTGATATTAGGTTAGCCGTAGCGGGGAAATGTGATGTAATATCCAGGCACTACACTATTTTCATTTCTTTTGTTCCAATTCAAAACTATCAAGTGAACGTTGCTAGGTCACTATAAAGACGAGCATCTACTGCTATCTCCAGAAAGCACGAGATAGAGCAAGATAAAATGTGTGTGTGCGAGCGCGAGCGAACGAGCGAGAGAGAGAGAGAGAGAGAGAGAGAGAGAGAGAGAGAGAGAGAGAGATTGACAGGTGTAACAAGCATTCCACTTGTGGAGGTGGAAATAAAGAATATGTAAGGAATGTGTATTTACATCCACTTTGCCATAAAAATATTATTTTTATCAATTATTATATCAATTTATCATAAATGTATATGTATGTATTTGTTTTATTCACACATGTGATACTTAAAACTAACAAACGGCAACTCTCTGTGATATACACAAACAAAAGAAACACATTACACCTTGTAAATATACATTGCTTTGTATGAAATAAACGTTTGAAAAAAAATACTATTTCTTCTCGAACTTTTAGCTAAGATCAAAGTGTAGTACTCAATACTGCACTTGATCTGGTCAGGGGTCGAGAGTTCAATCAAACCTCACAACACCTCACAGAAGCTGTGGGCCTGGTGGGTCAATGCGGGCCCACAATAGAACCATGTGGACGCGGGGGCCACAGAGTATCGCTCTATCCTTTCGGGGACCCGCTAGCCCTTAAAAACAAAAAACAAAAAAAAAACAAAAAAAAAATATTACTAAAGATTTCCGTGGAGAGGAGCAATAAAATGAGTCTAAAGACTATTTTTCAAACCCTACTCTGTAGGGTATTCCTTCCATCATCCATCATGTGCCATGACGATAAGCGTGGGCGGTCATGTTTTGCCATCTCTTTCGACCACCAGAGTCATGGATTAGCTCCGTGTTATTGTCTCGATCATGCCACGTAGCCAAGCCATCCACATATTGACTTCTCGGTCTTCCCCTTGGTCTGTTCCCTTCGATCTTGCCAGATGTCACCAAGTTCTACAAGTCATTTCTTCTCATAACATGCCCAAAAATTTTCACTGTCTACGTCTAATTTCTCTAATCAGTTTACGATCTTCATTTGTTTCTTGAAGGACTCGTTCATTGGTTTTTCTGTTTGTCCATCGTATTCTCTGCATTTTCCTACGAAACCACATTTCCACAGCCATCAGATGTTTTTCAGCTTGACTGCTCTTTGTCCACACTTCACATCCATACAATGAACAGGCTCTATGTATCCTCTCAACACTCTTTTTCTCGTTTCAATTGAACTTTTTATTGGTCAGTATGTTTTTCATCTTGAAAAAGGCTACATTCGCAATGGCAATTCTTGTTCTAATCTCTTCAAGGCATCTCCCATCAGATGTTATGATTGTTCCGAGATAACTGTACCGATTAAATTGCTTAAGAATATGCCCATTTATCGTATATCACATTGTGGTGTTTCCTTCTTCCCAGTGACGACCATAATCTGTATCAAAAATTACGATTGGGCTTTAGAGTGCTTTGAAATGCAGATGACTGGGATTCATATCCCGACGTCTGGAAAAAAATAACATTGGCTAAGATCAAAGTGTAGTAGCGCTTCATCTACCAGGGGACGGGATGATCACCCGTCACACAGATACTGGGGAACTCACGAGGAAACCACGAGCCCTTCAAATATAAAAAAAAAAAAAAAACTTTTATGGGATTTATGTAGACAAATACAAAATTAGAGGAAAGGCCATTTATATTGTTTGTAAATGGTATTCACTTTGAACAAATAGTTCTCTTCTCTCTCTCTCTCTCTCTCTCTCTCTCTCTCTCTCTCTCTCTCTCTCTCTCTCTCTCTCTCTCTCTCTCTCTCTCTTTCTCTCTACAAAATGTATATGTACAATGTTCTCCTTTTTCTTTACAATTTTGCGAGAATGCTCACAACAATCGTCACTGTATGTGTGTGTAAAGTGTGGGAGTTAGTTAATAATAGTAGGTTGGGGGATGTGTGTGTCGGTGGATTCGTGATGTGTGTAGGTGGGCTCAGGATGTGTGAGTGGACGGGGTGGGATTTGTGGGTGGGTGCGGGATTTGTGTGTGGGTACGTGCGGTATGTATGGGTTGGCAGGGAGATGTATGTGTGGGTGGGGATTGTGTTTGGCTAGGCGGTTGTGGGTGAGTGGGTTGTGGAGGATATATGGGTGGATGATTGTTAGTGGGTTATGGAATGGGTAGGGGATATATGTGTGGGTGGGGAGATGTGGGGGTTATATGGTGGGTGAGATATGTGTGCAGGTGGGGGTAGTTGTGGGTGTGGGGATGAGTGTGTGCGTGAGGGATGTGTATGGGTGCTGGATGTTTTGGTGGGTGGGTGGGGAGTGTGTGTGTGGTGGGTGGGTAAGGGATGTGTGGGTGAATGTGTGTGGGGTTGTGGGGGAATTGTGTGGGTTGGGGGAACGGTGCGTGATGGGTTGTGGATGATGGATTTGGGGATATGTGTATGTGGGTGGGAAATATGACTGGGTGGGTGGGGGTGTATGTGGCTGGATGGCGGATGTATTGTGGTTAGTGAGGGTGGTTGTAGGTGGGGAATATGTCGGTGGGTAGGAGATGTGTGGGGAGATGTGGGTGAGGGATGGGTCTTTGGGATGTGTGTGGGTGTGGTGTTGTGTGGGAGGGGAGATGGGTGTGGATAAAGGATGTGTGTGGGTGGGTGGGGGTGTGGTTGGGTGTTGGTGTGCTGATGGATGAAGGGTGTGTGTGTGAGTGGGGGATGTGTGTTTAGATGGGTGGTTGGGGTGTGTGAATGTGGGTGGGAAGATGGGAAATGTGTGTGTTGATGATTGGGTGAGGGATGTGTGGGTGTTAGTGGTTTAGGGATAAGTACATGTGTGAAGGGATGTGTGAGGGGATGAGTGTATGGGTGGGGGAATGTGTGTGTGGGTTCGTTGTGTGTGCGGGGATAGCAGGTGTGTGTTTGTGAATGGGGGATGTGTTTGTGGGTGGGGATGTGTGTGACAGATGTGTGTGGGTAGGGAGATGTGTGAGTGGGTGGTGATCTGTGTGTATATGGTTAGGGGTATGTGGTTAGGGGTTTGTGGCTGGGGGATGGGCGGGTGGAGGATGTGTCTGTTGGGTAGAGGATGTGTGGGTGGGTGATAGTATATGGGTAAGGGTGTGTGGTTAAGGGATGTGTGGTTAAATTATGTTTGGTTGGGGGATGGGTGGGTGGAGGATATTGGGTGGGTAGAGGATATGTGGGTGGGTGATTGTGTGTGGGTTAGGAGATGGTGGGGGATGTTTGTATGGGTGGGCTCGGGATCTGTGAATGAGCTGAGGGAGATGGGATTTTATGTGGGTGGGTGCGGAATTTGTGTGTGGGTAGGTGAGGGATATGTGAGTTGGTGGGGAGATGTGTGTGTGTGTGTGTGGGGGGGGTGATGTGTGGTTGAGGGATGTGTGTTTGGCTGGGTGGTTGGAGGTGTGTGAGTGGAGGAGGATATGTGGGTGGGTAATGGGACGGGTGGAGGATACGTGAGTGGTTGGGGAGATGTGTGTAGGTGGGTCGATGTGTGTGGGGGGATGTGTAGGTTGGGGAATTTATGTGTGCTTGGGGTGTGGGTGGATGGGATTTGTGGTGGGTGGGTGGTGTATTTGGGTGGGGCGATGTGTAGGTGTGAGGATGTGGTGGATGGGTGGAAGCATGTATGTGTATCTGGGCTGTGTGTGTGGTTGGGTTGGGGAGTTGGCGTGAATGGGGGATGTGTGGGTGGGTGGTGGATGTGTCTCATAACATGGTAATATGCATTGTCTATGTTTATAAAATTCATTTGACAATGTTTTTTCCTATGAACTATTGATGAACAAAAGATAAGTGATTGGAAGGGCAGAATGTAAGACGGGCCTGCGTGCCCAATTTGTTACCCTCTGAAAATAAAGTCCGTTCGTACTTTCGTTTGTTCTCTCTCTCTCTCTCTCTGTCTCTCTCTCTGTCTCTCTGTCTCTCTCTCTGTCTCTCTCTCCGTCTCTCTCTCTCTCTCTCTCTCTCTCTCTCTCTCTCTCTCTCTGTGTCAAATGGTGCATTGCTTTCTAACAACCAGCCCCCTCCACCCCTATTTCTTTAACATACGTATCTCCTATAGTAATAAATCATACAATTCAACTGCGAATAGAGAAAAATTATATTCGCAGTAGAATTGCGGGAAGTAACAAACATGTCACAGCGTCTGCTCACTAGTCAATTTTAGTTTGAGCCACTAAGAAGTCTAAGAAGCTGGTTAATTTAAATGGAATGTTCACTGTTGCGAGTTTAATTCTGCCGAATTCTCCGTAATTTTTAATGAATCACACTTCTTTTTATTTCTGTCATCTTCTGGCATCCCGTTTTATTTTTACATTACGTTAGTCCTGTTTAAATATCAAGAATAATTTTCCAGAACTGGTATCCCCAATACAAATAACGATCCCTACAAATAATTGTGTCCCCAGGCGAGTTCAAGAATTGTCAACTTTCGTTTCTGTACACTTACTGTTACCAGGCATCCATGTTTGTTTACGTTACCAACCTACTTTGTATGTCCTGATAATTCTGGTCCAAGCTGACAGTGACAGTAATATGCTTCGATCATCACACTTTATTCACATGCTTCGAATGTCTCAGTTCTATATTTTTGTTCCTAATGTTTAATATTTTTACGTATTTGCTGAAAATTGTTTTTTTATTTCACCGACGAGGAATCGAACCTCGAGATCCCGCGTGACAGGCGGAGACATTTGTCACTACGCTACTGAGGAAAGGTTAACATATCAACAAACATTTATAATAATAAATATAGCTACACGCATAGGAATAATTACGTGACCTACTTCTACTGCGAATATAATTTTTTTTCCATTCGCAATTCTATTGCGAATAGTCACCTCGATTAAGAAATGAATGGTCCGAAATTCTTGGGGAAGAGGGTGGTCATCTGATGATCGGAAGGCCCCTGCCGTGTTTGCTCCGCGTAAGAGCTACGACTATGATCAAACATTCTGCTGAATTAACCATATAGCTAAAAGAAAAACACATAGATGAGCAATGAGATGGGGACATAAATATCTAATATTCATATAAGGGAGGCAACTAGCGTTTAAAAAAATCAATTGCTTAGCTATAATATTATTAATTATTTAACATAAATATCTCTCTGTTGTGTCTGATAAATAAAACTAACAATTCGGAAGTTGGAAATTGTAATACAGCAAAGAATTCTTTTACACTACTTAGGAAATGTGTCTTTAATCTTTAAATACTTAAATTTTATAAACAACTTTGATGTTTCACATTTATTGATTAAAGGTCAATTGTGTACTTTCAATGTTAACGTCTCATTACGTCTTTTCTTATTCCCCCTCTGTGGGGGAATGCATTTTTTTACTGGCCTCTTAAGGCCACATACAATTTAAAAGAAATTAACCACACACCTCCCAAACTTTGATAACATTTAGAAAGAAATGGGAAGACAGAATATTCACATGTTAGGTATATCTGAGACCAGAGGGCTTTCACGTCCGAGGAATATAGCAATAATCCATTCTGGTGGAGAGAAAATCAGCCAGAGGTAGCAATTATAATGGTTATAGAAATATTAGAAGAACAATGTGGGTTTGTAAAAGGCAAGGGTTCAATAAATGCTGTATATATGCTGAGAACATTAATTGAACGTTCTGTAAAAGGAAACAAACACCCACATCTATGCTGTATTGACCACCCAAAGGCTTTCTATAAAGTAAGACATGCCAATATGATAAAGATGCTTGCAGACCTATAAATTGATGGGGATAGACTTTAGACCTGTAAAAAAAAATACATATATTGGAAGCAACAAGCTACCATAAGGATTGATAAGGAAGTAGGTCAATATCAGCCTATTAAGAGAAGTGTGAGACAGACACGTATAATGTTTCCAGATCTTTTTCCTCTGTGCAGTGAAAATAGTTTCAGGAATGTAGAAGATATAAAAGGAGCCATCATTTGGGGACATAACATCAATAACATTAGATGTGCGGATGATACAGTATTGATTGCAAACATTGAGCAGCATCTGCAACATCTGGTAGATGTGATTGTTGCACACAGTGAATAACTGAGGTTAGAATTACATTGTAAGAAGATACAAATTATCGCCGTCACTAGGAAGAAGGAAGTACCACAATGTAACATAAAGGTAAATGGGAATATTCTGAAACAATTCAATCGGTATAATTATCTCGGGATAGTCGTAACATCTGATGGGAGATGCCTTGAAGAGATTAGAAAAAGAATCGCCACGGCGAAGGTAGCCTTATGCAAGATTAAAACACATACTGACCAAATAAAAAATATGCCAATTGCAATGAGAAAAAGAGTGTCGAGGTGCTATATATAGAGCCTGTACTTTTGTATGGATGTGAAGCTTGGAAAATGAGCAGTCAAGCTAAAAAAAACATCTGATGGCTGTGGAACTGTGGTTTCTGAGGAGAATGCAAACAATACCTGGGACAGACAGAAAACCAATGACCAAGTACTACAAGTAACAAATAAAACTAGTAAATTGATTAGAGAAATTAGACGTAGACAGTCAAAATGATTTGGGCATGTTATAAGAAGAAATGAATTGGAGAACTTGGTGACATCTGGCAAGATCGAAGGGAACAGACCAAGGGGAAGATCGAGAAGTAAATACCTGGATGGCTTGGTCATGTGGCATGGTCGAGACATGAACACTGAGCTGATCCACGACTCAGGTGATCGAGTGAAATGACGAGTCGTGACCGTCTACGCTTTCCGGCATGGCACATGATGGAGGGATTTTACAGGTTACTGTGTTGACAGAATTTTGGGGAAATTCACAATGGATTCTACTCAGGTGCGCCGTGTTACCGAGATGAGATAGTTTACCTGCGTTTACCCAAGGGAATAAACTTATACAAGTCTCTGCGGTAAATGTCGGCCTATGAAGGCAATTCTCCCATAGCTACACCAAAGAAAATGAACAAACCAGACATCCCTACAGGGAAGGCAAACGACCAACGACAGACCACAGAGGAAGACGACAAAGTATCGTTAAGAAAATTATTCATCGCCACTGACACAGAAGAAGAAGAGAATCCGGAAACGGCCAAAACACACCAAACAGCTACACACACTCTATTTTTATTATCTTATTATTAATATCAATTATCAATTTGTACTCAATATATTTATTTTTGCTACTTGTGATGGGTGACGACATCAAGATAATATGTTTGAATATATCAGGTATACGCACAGAGTCGGTCTCCCTGGCGAAGGCGTTAACGACTTTCTCCGTAATCCCGTATATCCACGTGAGAAACACAGCTGCGCGAGATTCGGCATTGGTTACTTACGGGGTTTGTGAGCTGGCTGCTCAGAAAGCAATGGTAAACTACTGAGCATAATCTTGCCAAGAGCATCAACAAAAGCTGAAAAATGCTGCTGTTGACTGCAACGTCCTGTAAGGGATATGCGACTTTAAAAAAAAAATACGTACAAAACAACAACACATTTGCACATTTATACACAAATACACATCATATTTCATTCTGCTACAAGAGACAAATATACATTCAGATATACATGGCGCACAAATTACAACACAATTAGGACTGAGACATGCATACTTCAATTTGGCAGTCCACAACATAGGGTCTGGGACAGCCATACTACAAACATTAGATACGTGGAACGTACTCAGAAGAAATCGGGATAGCCAAGGTAGAATCAGCATAGCACAAATAAGTAACACTTAACACACATATACAATTGTCAACATTCACGCACCACCAAATTACAACTACCCGCCACAATTTTATGAAAAACTAGACCAGTGGTTCTCAACCGGTTTTGTACGTCTCACCCTTCTAAAATTCATTTTATAAAGTAAGTAGCCCCACAAATCACGTTTTATGTGGACGTCTAGACTTGTTTTAGTATGTGCTTCCGTTATTACGTATACTGTGTAGTGGCGGGAGGGGAAGAATTTTTAGCTAGGAAATACGAAAGGGAGGAGGGAAGACGTTCTGAAAATATGGTGAATGGAGGGGGGGGGGGGAACGGGCCAAAAAAGATTAAGAACCACTGAACTAGACACACTACTCACACATACATACAGAGAACAGAACATCATCCTCTGTGGAGATTCAACTGCGTCTTACAGCCATTGGATATAATGGGTTGAGAAATGAAGACACAGGTGAGGAGAATAAACAGAGAAGGCACAACCCAGTTAGAGACACTGCAAAACATTTTAGACACACACACTTTAATAGACACATCCAGACACAAACACCCAAAATAAGCGAGAAACAACCCACACAAATAAAATGCACCACACAGGAAGAAGATTAATTAGGACATACATACCTGCAACACACCACATAATAAGTTCCTGTCGCCAGCATGACGGTTAGGCGTTGAGCCGTTAAAGCCTGTGGCGTGTTTATGCTTGTGGCTACGGTTTGCAATCGCATTATCCTCATGTTGGACTGGTAGTACATGGTTCCGTCGCTCTGCTACTGAGTGAGTGCGTGGGCGACACCGTGAGCTGTGAAATTCGCGTGGAATGTTTTTAAATCTGTCCTGTACAGTGAACTGTATGTTCGGAACAATGGCAACCGGCGGTTGCTAAATTGACCGTTTTGCCCTTTCGGTTCAAGAGTGAATTTTTCGGGAGACTCCTGGGAGTCGGCGCTGAAGCTGCGGAGTTCGTGTTTTGTGCGTTACTTTCGGTGGGTCGCCCTGCGGTAAAAGACCGAGCCATGTGAAAAAACCCGGGTCAATGAGGTCTTTCTGGTGACTGCCGAGTCCATCGACGACGAACTGTGGTATTCGTGGATGAATTTTGTTTTGACATCCTGTCTATTCCACTTATCACATTGGACAGTGGAGAGCATTTTGTGTGATATTCGCTGGGACGGGAATGGAGCATAATGGGGACGACCCGTTGCCGTGAAGTTGGAACCTCGACTAACTAACTAACTAACTAACTAACTAACTAACTAACTAACTAACTAACTAACTAACTAACTAAACTAAACTAACTAACTACCCTTCTAACTTGCGCCTTGCCTCAACCAACTTACGCCGTCTCTCAATCAACATGCTTCAGGTCATCCCATCTTTCGCTATCTCCTATATTCCCCCCCCCCCACCCCCAAGCCCTATTTTATTCATCTATGGCTCTAATTTTTTCTTAGTGTTATTATGTCTCCCTCTGTTGTGTTTTCCCTGTGGGTTCCAAATAAAGGACGTTCTGTTATTATATTCTCATATATTCTCAGTATATGCCCTATCCGGTACCAACATCCTTTCTTCCCTTCTTGATTCATTGTTATTTGTTCAGTTCTCTCTGTGAATACAACAGTTGTGATTTCGTCATGCTTTCGTCATATTTTAGGCCTTCTATTCTGTGCAGAATCTGCCATCAATCAACATCACAGTAAACGGGGAGATACTAGTACAAGTAAACAGTTTCTCCTATCTTGGATATATAATAACAAATGATGAAAGAAGTGAAACAGAAATAAAAAAAAGGGAATAAGAATCGCAAAATTGCTTTCAACATCATGAAATTAGTATTAACACCTAGAGAGATTAACGTTTTACAATTTATAATTCTCAAATGTCATGTATATTCAACACTACTATTTGGCGTGGAAGTCTGGACAATGAACAAGTTAGTAGAAAGTCGAATAGAGAGAGAGGTCTAGGATATGTGCATATACGAAGAATATATCGTATTTCATGGAAGCAAGCACAATCAAACACAGAGGCATTAGAAGGCATACATTTTATCAATTTGGTAACAATTGTTATGGTGAAGAGAGATCTGTGAATGGTCCATTCAAATACATTGGCAATAATGGAAAGATTTCATGTTGTTATTTAGTTGAGAGTGTTGGTTGTTCACTTGCCATTGTTCACGTGACAATCCTGGATGCTTACTTGAGAATACTTTCTCCGTAAAATTCGTATACTCTCATAAGTAACGTGACGTTGCGTGAGAATTGGTAGCGGTTATCTTCGCGTCGGTAACTTACGGGGTATAAGAGCCGGTTGCTCAGAAAGCAATGGCAAACTACTGAGCGTAATCTTGCCAAAAAATCAACAATCAGCTGAAAGATGCTGATGTTGACATCGATGTCCTGTAAATGATATGCGAATAAAATAAAAATGTGAAGCCCAGTTTATACGAATCACAATATATGTGAAGCACCGTATATATGAAGCTCATTATATACAAGGCAGTGATTGTAGTGGGTGCGGCAACTGGAAGTGTGGTGTAGAAGCAAGGCATCTGCCTCTAACTTGAGAAGTCTAGGTGTGAATCACAGTGTGGATTTGTATACAATTAATTACCTTAAAGAATTATAACGAATCCTTTTACATGTCTAAAGGTGAATTGGGTATATGGTGCTAGATGTTTTTTAGACCAGCCAGCAATTCAATGGTTATGCTGTCACTATCACGCCAATTATTTTTACTTCTTAAGCCATTTCCATCTATCTATTTTAAGCTGGATTGAACTGTAAGCCCAAACTGATTTTCAAAATCTGCCTCGATGCAAATTCGAACCCATGAATACCATGAAAGCAGGCCGGTGTCTAGCAATACACTACTGCAACATATGTCTCGAAGCTGGAACTTGCTTGCGTCTGTATGTGATAGAGCCATCACATTTTGTTGGCGTGAATGCACGGAGGTACAGGTGGCTATTTATTTCTTCTGTTAGCAGATGACGAGTGCCGGCAGCACACCGTTGTCCAACTGCACTCATGAAAATATCAGTGTAGCTATTTAACAACTATACTAAAATCTCCCAACCTTCATCCCAGGGAAGTGAGTTTTATGCCTAGCCTTATCAGATAAGGCTGGGAAAACTCCTCTTGGGAGTTGGACATTGACTGAAGAGTGCCAAATTATCCCAGCCAAATTTCAACCTCAAATTCCGACGGACACCCACGACCTTACCTCAGTTTCTGACAGACACGCACGATCCAACCTCATATTCCAACAGACACCCATAACCCAACTTCAGATTCTGACGGACACCCATGACAAAACTTTAGATTTCAATGAACACCCACGACCCTATCTTAGATTTCAATGGACACTCACGACCTTACTTCAGATTCCAACGGACACCCACGACCTTGCCTCAGAATCCGACGGACACCCACGACCTTACCTCAGATTCTGACAGACACACACGACACAACCTTAGATTTCAATGGACACTCACGACCCTACTTCAGATTCCAACGGACACCCACGACCTTATCTCAGATTCTGACAGACACCCATGACCCAACATTTGATTTCAGTGCACACTGACGACCCTGCTTCGGACTCCGACGGACACCCACGACCTACCTCAAATTCATTCGGACACCCGTTATTTTATCTAGGCCACCCACAATCCTACCACAGACCCGACATTCCTACAGCGGACTCTACTTACGACATTCCTGATCCTACCTCAGACTCAAACACCCTAACTCAGATTATCTCAGACATCCAAGGTCCTTCTTCAGATTCTCCAGGACACATAAGATCCTACCTTATATTGCCACCCAAGGCCCTACCTCAGAATCCAGCGAACATCCAAAATCACAACTTAAACCCCAACCACCTAACTCAGTCCTATACTGGAGCCCATGGCCTTATATCATATACCCACAACCCTGCCAGAGATCCCCTCTATCCTATCTCGGACACGCATCATTCTACCTCAGATATTCCGGATTCCCAGTTGACAACCACCACATTACCTCGGATTATCTCCAGCTACAATCTTATCTCTGATTACCACACTGACATTAATTATTATATATTTTCCGTTCCCTCCTTTCCAGCGAACACTAATATTCCTATCCGAAACTCCCGTCGACCCTATCCCCGACTATCGACTCTTACCCAAACTCCGCAAACCCTACCTCAGGCCGCCCCCCCCCCACCTTACGACCCATCTGATTCGCTTCTGGGGCTTAGAAAATCATGTTTCGTTGTCACATGGCATAATCAACAACACCCCCCCCTCCCCAAAAAAAAAAAAAAAAAAAAAAAAAAACAACAACAACAACAACAACAACATATGACAGCTGATCCACGCATGACTAGTGATCGTGTGAGATGGCTAAACACGACTGCCAACGCTTATCGGCATGGGACATAATGATGATGATGACTGAAGGTTTTATAACCACTTACACGACCTTTTCTTGGGATCTTTAACCGCAGGCATGTTGCAAGCTCAGAAACGCCTATCAAGAGTTTTCTCTTTCACTACACAATTATTACTGACTCAGTGGATGTTGTGACGAAACGGATAAATATCGTAAGATCTCTGCATAATAGCCCTTTGAAGGGAGTGCCATGCGTTGGTCTCCCTTTAATTTAATGTCAATTAATAGGGGAGTTCCCTAGAAAAGTAGTGCGGGGGCGGAGCTATTCTAGTTATTTATAGAAGAATCTAGAATGTTCCCCCAAGTGCGTACGTGGTTTTGATCTCTAAGTTCACGAGTGCGTTGTGCAGCACGGGTTGGAGGAATCCATCGTGACTCTGGTTTTCTTCATGAATCATGAAAGTCACGCAGCCCGTGTAGGCGAGTGGAAGGCGGACTGACGTTGTCGGAGTCAGTCGCCCACCAGACCTCAGCGTGGAGAGATCATGGCCAGCAGGCTGCAGTAATTTGGATGTCAATAGTCGCGGCCAGAGCGGACATCTGCAGTCAAAGTTTGTGATGTTTCAATCACAGGTTAGTTGAGTACTTATTCTATTATTTAATTGTTGTCGTGATGCCGTGATGATTCCCGGAATGAATTAATTGCCATCGCAAAATTGAGTTGTCGCGTAGCGTTATCCGTTACAGTTGGCGGTTTGCATTTTTAAGTAGGCTTTATCGATCAGCAATGTAATGTGTTACCTGACGGAACAAGCCGTATTCCACAGCGAGTGGTGTGTAAATAACATAGGCCGAACGAAGTGCTTTACCGTGTGTAGCAGTTACTGGTTTGGTTTATTAACTACGCATGAAAGGCAACAGTTTGTCAGTCAGCACATCAACCTGCTAGACGCTGTAAATAATGATAAGGTAGAGCTTATTATTAGAGATGTGTAATGTGCTTCGTGACATTAGAATTGTAACGGAATTGTTCGATCAGTGATGGTGAGTTTTCGAGGAATCAAGGTGAGATCAGCTATGGTGTATTTGCTGTGTGCAGATAGCAGTGTTATTCCGCGTAAGCAGAATGGTGTTGCATCGGTGGGATAACAGTTGATAGGAAATATTCATGAAACTATTGGTCCTGCTTGTTGTCATGTCCGTCCGCTAGGATGACCGTGCGTGTTCCATATTGCGTTTGTCTAGGCAGCGGGAGGTAGGCCGGTACCCCCAACCCGATCAGTAATAGGTCCGACCCAATGCAATCGTGCATATCCGATGGATGAACATACCCGATCGAGGGTGATGCGGCGCTCCGTAATTCGAGGCCGAGGTGTCTAGATAGATCGAGGTTTGAACCTAACCGTTTCTGTCTCTAATATTCTACTCTTCTGGAACCCTGACTCGGTTCATGGAGTACTTGGAGTACTGCCGTGAGGTAGTAGTTGGGAGGGGCATAACCCCCCCCCCCCCTCCAAAAGGTGGAGCCAGAGTTTGGTAGTGGAGTCTGGAGGTTTGCTACATTGGATGACGTGACTTAAGTCGTCACGGGACAAGGTACACGAGACCCACAGTAGCTGTGGGAAAGTGTAGTGGTGGATGGCCACCACAGCTGTGCTCGACCGGCACAGGGATGACTGACCTGAAAGATAGTCAGTGAATAAGAGGGCAACTCAGGATCTGGGGCAGGGATCCCAGACCTGACACTATGGCTGTGATATGATTTTGCTATTTAAGTGTAACAAGTCATGAGTTCTCCTTAGTTAATGCTATAGTAATGAATTATCAGGAGTATAATTCATTATGGACATATAGTTCTTAAGGTGTGTAATTCATCAGTCCATGGGTTAAGGGATTGATGAATTGATGAGTCTGTCAGGAAGGAGATGTCCGGCTGGACACCTTCTAGATACAGTAATCCCTACACTGAAAGGAAAGTAAGTGTATATGTTGATTGATGATGGGGGATGAAACCGGATTGGACTGGCACCAGGCGAAGGATGCTTGACAGAGTCATACAGTCGACTCTGGTGCTAGGGGTTATATGTAGCCCAGAAGTGTTACTTGACTGAACAGGTGTGCTATTGCTTTTTCTACCATCATTATGCCTATATATTATAGTGACTAGGTAGATCTATGATGTGATGATTTCATACTCATGTTGGTAGACATGAGGAATGTCTGAGAGGCAGGTGACAGGGTGGAGATGCTGGTAGTCTTTGTTGTAGTTGAGTACTCACACCAACCTCTCCGTGTTTCAGGATCTGTTATTACTATACAGTAGAAGATTCAAGAGCTGCACCATGAGCTCTATGGGCCCACTCATCCCAGTGCCTATCCAGAAGTTGATTGAGGCTATACTGGGAGTGGTTGTCTGAGTCTGCGAGATCAATGTTGGAAGGAGCTGAGTGCTGAATAAGTCGGTAGGTCTAGGGTAGGACCTCCGTCAAGAGTCCGACGAGTGTCATCCGATCCTGAGAGGATCCAACACTGAAACGTCTGGTGATTCAAGCCAGTGAAGCACTGGTGACATTCAGTCTCTGTGTAAACCTTGGTAATTGCAAGGGAGTGACCTTTCAAGTTGTGTAGAGTGATCATTGTTACCGGTCGCCATGACCTGTGTTATATGCTTCTGGCCCGGCTGGGTTATGGGACACCATGTATCAGTTGATGCTTACATAGTGTTTTTACATTGGTTACCTTTATGAAGCCAACATGTGGTCTAGTGAACTAGGACATTGATTACAACATTGGTGGAAACACCAGAGTGACAGGTTTGTTAAGGTAGGGAGCTACCTCATGCCAACGTTATGAACTGTTGACAATGTTTGTGAAGGTAGGGAGCTACCTCATGCCAACGTGATGAACTGTTGACAGTGTATGCTAGGTTGTGATTACTACCCATTGATCAGGGTAGGTACTTGATACTGTGTGAAGATCTATTGTCCAAGGACATGGAACTAAGGTGAAGTGTTTAGTCACCTGATAGACTTTCCCAGTGACATTGTGTGTTCGTGTGGAGCAACCGCTTATTGTGTAGGTGACATATCAGTGTGTGGGTCACTGATGAGATAGAAGAGTGACCTGGCTCTTGTGTATTTTGAGACGGTGCTACATGTATTTTTTCTGCAAGTGGGAGACCGCTAATGTTCTAGGGTCGGCCCAGACTTCATCAGGAGTGTGACGAGGGAAATAGTACGACAGCAAGGAAGGATCCTTGTTCATCAGTGCAGTGTCAGTCAGGCAGTGGTACGGCGCTTGATCAGCCCTTGCTTGGTTCTCTGGGTGAAGAGGGAACTTTGGAGAGGCAGCAGACCTTGGAGTTCCAGTCCACTGGAGGAGCCTGGGTGAGTCGCTACCACGACTGGACAACCGCACGAGCTATCGTCCGCCTCCATGATGAATACTCATCTGCGTCTTTGATCTTGTACATAGTTCTTCTAGTCTGGCTTTCAGCCATCCTTCTCTGTGTTGTGGTTGACGTAGTTCAGAATTAAATTTTGTTCTCTTAGCTATGACTTTGTGCAGTGATATGACTGGTGTCTGGTCCGAGCCCCCTTGGGGTTTGGAACCCTAGGTGAGGGAGGGAAGGTTAAGCTGTCCCGGCTTGTGTGGGGCCTGGTAGATGTAGAGTGCTATTGAGGTGGTTGGAGCAAAGGCAGGGGATAGTATCTATCGTGGCAAACCAGTCCAAGCCCCGGCGGTCTTGTCACAAGATAGAGTGGGGGCTCGTCCGGGATCTTCTCTTTGTTCTGACATCTCGTAGGAATAGGTTATAGTGTCATCTGTCCTATACCTATTATCTACTTGACGAGTAGGGCTACTGAAACCTTTCTCTTCGACGTGGACAGACATTTAGTTAAGTTAGTATAGATACATAGTTACAGTGTTGGTTGGAGTACAGTTAGCATTGTGATTGGGTATTGCATATCTATACTGATACTAAGTTACCCTAAGCATGGCTACTCGTACTTTAGATTTAGCTAAGGTGCGGGCATCTGCAACTGAGATGGGATTGGAAGGTGAGGAGTTTAAAGCCTATGTACTGGAAGTAGAGAGAGACTTCAGAGCAGAAGAGAGGGAGCGAAGAAAGTCAGAAATTGAGCTGGAAGCTCGAAAGGTAGCACTTGAAGAGCAAAAGTTGGTGGCAGACCAACAAGCACAAAAACTGGCAGCTGACCTAGAGTCTAAGAAATTAGATGCTAGAAAGTTGGAAATGGAACATGAGTTCCGTATGAAGCAACTTGAGGTAGAGGCTAAATCTGTTGGTGAGTCTGAGGGAGCAGTAGGTGGAGTAGCTTTACCTAGCCCATCCGTAGCCAGCAGACCAGCTTACCATGCTATGAAATGGCCGTTTCCACCATTTGAACCGGACCAAGAGAAGATAGATCAATTCTTAGAGAAGTTCGAGGCAATGTGTAAAGCTATGGGTTTAGAGCCTGAGCGTTGGAATCTTAAGCTTTCACAAGGACTCCGTGGCACCGCGTACGAAGTGTATGCGCGTCTTCCCCCAGGGATGGAAAATGATTATCCAACCCTGAAATCGGCTCTTTTGAAAAGATTCGAAATGACAGCCCATGCTTACAGGCGGAGGTTCAGAACTTCCAAGAGAGAACCAGATGAGATGTTCTCGGCCTATAGTGTGAGGTTGAACTCATACCTGTTGAAGTGGATGGCATTGGCCAATTTCAAAGAGGATTATGAGAGTCTGAGAGAGTTGATGGTGGTGGATCAAATGAAAATGCAGATGTCCAAGCCTTTAAGGAATTTCTTAGGGGAAAATGTGGCGGAAAGGCTAGACATTGTAAATAAGTTAGCTGAAAGGTATGTGGAAGTCTATGGTGAGACTGGGGATTCCAGTCAGACTGATTCACAGAAAAGGCAGAAGGGGCTTGATCAGAAGCCCAAGACCAAAGGTCCCAAAGAATCATCCAATGTAGCAGATCCTGTGGTAAAAGAC
Organism: Cepaea hortensis; assembly: GCA_963921405.1. Taxonomy (NCBI): domain Eukaryota; kingdom Metazoa; phylum Mollusca; class Gastropoda; order Stylommatophora; family Helicidae; genus Cepaea; species Cepaea hortensis. Next base: position 31,583,654 of record OY992882.1, on the reverse strand, counting down.
TCTGGTAAGAAACCCGATAAGCAAAGCCCTCCCGCCTCCCCAAAACGGAAGTGGAGTAAGAGGTGGTGTAAGCACTGTAAGTCTCCTTCCCATAATACTGTAGATTGTCTGAGGAAGCCAAAGGACTTGCACTTTGCGTGTCTCGCCTCTACTAGAGGTAGACCTAGCGAGACCACACCTAAGGGTCGGGAGAAACCAAAGTCTGAGAAATCACCTGTGATCGAAACGATAGAGGTGAATGGGAAGCAGGTGGAATGTCTATACGATACAGGATTGCAGTTTGAAGCTGTAATCTCATCCCACCTTGTGAGCCCAGGGCAGCTCACCGGCGAGACAAGAGAATTTCAGCTGGCCATGAGGAGCTCCGTAGCTATGGACTTGCCGATTGCTCGGATTGACATTCGGTGCAGGTACGTTACGGGTAGCATCCTGGCGGCTGTGCTGCCTGATCCTATTTACCCTTTGATCCTCGGTCGTCCGCATGTATTCCTGGGGGACCCCAGGGGACATTGTCTAGTGAGCGCTAGGCAGGCCAGGGCTAAGGATGGAAAAAGGCAGTGTGGTAAGGAAATAGTCCATTCTCTTGCGAGGTTAGTGAGCAGTGCTCAAAGTAGGGACCCGACTTTGCGTCCTTACTTACTGGAGGTGTCCCAAAGTTCTGTCCCGCCAACTCCGGGTCAGTTCTATGTAGAAAACCGGTTGCTTTATCGTAGAGCCGGGCAAGGGGATAGCCAGTACGGTCAGATGGTAGTCCCTACTGACTACAGATCCCGCTTGATACATAGAGTGCATACCTTATCCTTAACCGGACATAAGGATGTGGGGACAACAGTCCAGTGTCTTTCCAGCCACTACCACTGGCCTGGAATGACAGGCGACGTGCGGAGATATATCCGGTCGTGCCCAACGTGTTGTCTGGCAGCACCAAAGCACAAGACCAAAAACGGTTTATCTCGGCAGATTGGAGATAGGGTTCTCGCGCTTCTCCCAATCGAGGGGGCGGAATTCGAACTCGGATGGCAGGGCCCTTTTCCTGTGGAGCGGATAATGTCCCGATCCACGTATGAGGTGAAGGTCCGCGGGGAACTGCGTAAGTTCCATTGTACTCTCCTTCAGAATTTGGAGAGGTCCGAGGTAGTTTCTCCACAAGATAGTGCGACTACCATCGCGCTAGATTCGGTTCTGGGTCCAGACGAGGGCGAGGAAGACTCAGTCCTACGCAGTACATCCTGTGGGGAGGGTCTGCGGTCTCCTGAGCGTTCAACCGTAGATAGGGCGAACGGGCTCCGTCGGGAAGAGGCCCATGGTGTTAAGCACACTGGGAATCGAGGTCGGACAGGCGATGTCACATCTGGCACGACGGGATCGTCGGGTGACTCGATACGCCGACAGGCTCACTGTCCTTACTCGCGGGAGAGAAGGCAGGAGCAAGGGTACTCCAGACGAACCTGGAGTAAGCGACCATTCATTTCGGTCGACATCCGCGAACAGTCCACGAAGGTGATGCCTAGTCGGGATAGGAAATATCCTATTGTCGGAAGGGACGAACGAACCTTCAGTAAAGTAACCGATGGCCTGCAACAGGTGGATGCGGAACGGTCCAGTGTAGACAGATCCTGTAAGCCAATCACCAGGCCGTTACGTTTCGGGCCTAATCGCTGGAGATAACGTAGGTTTGAGGCGGTGGTTGGTGATTCAGCATCCATACCATTCTGGTGGATCTCCGCAGGGAAAGTGAATGTTATGGAACGTCTTTTCCTGGGAATCCAATCTTGATAGAGTAGAGGTTCAGAGTTCAGACCGATCTTTGTCTAGTGAGTTCGACCGGGTCGACCATCTTAAGTGGGGGCCTATGTGACGAAACGGATAAATATCGTAAGATCTCTGCATAATAGCCCTTTGAAGGGAGTGCCATGCGTTGGTCTCCCTTTAATTTAATGTCAATTAATAGGGGAGTTCCCTAGAAAAGTAGTGCGGGGGCGGAGCTATTCTAGTTATTTATAGAAGAATCTAGAATGTTCCCCCAAGTGCGTACGTGGTTTTGATCTCTAAGTTCACGAGTGCGTTGTGCAGCACGGGTTGGAGGAATCCATCGTGACTCTGGTTTTCTTCATGAATCATGAAAGTCACGCAGTCCGTGTAGGCGAGTGGAAGGCGGACTGACGTTGTCGGAGTCAGTCGCCCACCAGACCTCAGCGTGGAGAGATCATGGCCAGCAGGCTGCAGTAATTTGGATGTCAATAGTCGCGGCCAGAGCGGACATCTGCAGTCAAAGTTTGTGATGTTTCAATCACAGGTTAGTTGAGTACTTATTCTATTATTTAATTGTTGTCGTGATGCCGTGATGATTCCCGGAATGAATTAATTGCCATCGCAAAATTGAGTTGTCGCGTAGCGTTATCCGTTACAGTTGGCGGTTTGCATTTTTAAGTAGGCTTTATCGATCAGCAATGTAATGTGTTACCTGACGGAACAAGCCGTATTCCACAGCGAGTGGTGTGTAAATAACATAGGCCGAACGAAGTGCTTTACCGTGTGTAGCAGTTACTGGTTTGGTTTATTAACTACGCATGAAAGGCAACAGTTTGTCAGTCAGCACATCAACCTGCTAGACGCTGTAAATAATGATAAGGTAGAGCTTATTATTAGAGATGTGTAATGTGCTTCGTGACATTAGAATTGTAACGGAATTGTTCGATCAGTGATGGTGAGTTTTCGAGGAATCAAGGTGAGATCAGCTATGGTGTATTTGCTGTGTGCAGATAGCAGTGTTATTCCGCGTAAGCAGAATGGTGTTGCATCGGTGGGATAACAGTTGATAGGAAATATTCATGAAACTATTGGTCCTGCTTGTTGTCATGTCCGTCCGCTAGGATGACCGTGCGTGTTCCATATTGCGTTTGTCTAGGCAGCGGGAGGTAGGCCGGTACCCCCAACCCGATCAGTAATAGGTCCGACCCAATGCAATCGTGCATATCCGATGGATGAACATACCCGATCGAGGGTGATGCGGCGCTCCGTAATTCGAGGCCGAGGTGTCTAGATAGATCGAGGTTTGAACCTAACCGTTTCTGTCTCTAATATTCTACTCTTCTGGAACCCTGACTCGGTTCATGGAGTACTTGGAGTACTGCCGTGAGGTAGTAGTTGGGAGGGGCATAACCCCCCCCCTCCAAAAGGTGGAGCCAGAGTTTGGTAGTGGAGTCTGGAGGTTTGCTACATTGGATGACGTGACTTAAGTCGTCACGGGACAAGGTACACGAGACCCACAGTAGCTGTGGGAAAGTGTAGTGGTGGATGGCCACCACAGCTGTGCTCGACCGGCCCAGGGATGACTGACCTGAAAGATAGTCAGTGAATAAGAGGGCAACTCAGGATCTGGGGCAGGGATCCCAGACCTGACACTATGGCTGTGATATGATTTTGCTATTTAAGTGTAACAAGTCATGAGTTCTCCTTAGTTAATGCTATAGTAATGAATTATCAGGAGTATAATTCATTATGGACATATAGTTCTTAAGGTGTGTAATTCATCAGTCCATGGGTTAAGGGATTGATGAATTGATGAGTCTGTCAGGAAGGAGATGTCCGGCTGGACACCTTCTAGATACAGTAATCCCTACACTGAAAGGAAAGTAAGTGTATATGTTGATTGATGATGGGGGATGAAACCGGATTGGACTGGCACCAGGCGAAGGATGCTTGACAGAGTCATACAGTCGACTCTGGTGCTAGGGGTTATATGTAGCCCAGAAGTGTTACTTGACTGAACAGGTGTGCTATTGCTTTTTCTACCATCATTATGCCTATATATTATAGTGACTAGGTAGATCTATGATGTGATGATTTCATACTCATGTTGGTAGACATGAGGAATGTCTGAGAGGCAGGTGACAGGGTGGAGATGCTGGTAGTCTTTGTTGTAGTTGAGTACTCACACCAACCTCTCCGTGTTTCAGGATCTGTTATTACTATACAGTAGAAGATTCAAGAGCTGCACCATGAGCTCTATGGGCCCACTCATCCCAGTGCCTATCCAGAAGTTGATTGAGGCTATACTGGGAGTGGTTGTCTGAGTCTGCGAGATCAATGTTGGAAGGAGCTGAGTGCTGAATAAGTCGGTAGGTCTAGGGTAGGACCTCCGTCAAGAGTCCGACGAGTGTCATCCGATCCTGAGAGGATCCAACACTGAAACGTCTGGTGATTCAAGCCAGTGAAGCACTGGTGACATTCAGTCTCTGTGTAAACCTTGGTAATTGCAAGGGAGTGACCTTTCAAGTTGTGTAGAGTGATCATTGTTACCGGTCGCCATGACCTGTGTTATATGCTTCTGGCCCGGCTGGGTTATGGGACACCATGTATCAGTTGATGCTTACATAGTGTTTTTACATTGGTTACCTTTATGAAGCCAACATGTGGTCTAGTGAACTAGGACATTGATTACAACATTGGTGGAAACACCAGAGTGACAGGTTTGTTAAGGTAGGGAGCTACCTCATGCCAACGTTATGAACTGTTGACAATGTTTGTGAAGGTAGGGAGCTACCTCATGCCAACGTGATGAACTGTTGACAGTGTATGCTAGGTTGTGATTACTACCCATTGATCAGGGTAGGTACTTGATACTGTGTGAAGATCTATTGTCCAAGGACATGGAACTAAGGTGAAGTGTTTAGTCACCTGATAGACTTTCCCAGTGACATTGTGTGTTCGTGTGGAGCAACCGCTTATTGTGTAGGTGACATATCAGTGTGTGGGTCACTGATGAGATAGAAGAGTGACCTGGCTCTTGTGTATTTTGAGACGGTGCTACATGTATTTTTTCTGCAAGTGGGAGACCGCTAATGTTCTAGGGTCGGCCCAGACTTCATCAGGAGTGTGACGAGGGAAATAGTACGACAGCAAGGAAGGATCCTTGTTCATCAGTGCAGTGTCAGTCAGGCAGTGGTACGGCGCTTGATCAGCCCTTGCTTGGTTCTCTGGGTGAAGAGGGAACTTTGGAGAGGCAGCAGACCTTGGAGTTCCAGTCCACTGGAGGAGCCTGGGTGAGTCGCTACCACGACTGGACAACCGCACGAGCTATCGTCCGCCTCCATGATGAATACTCATCTGCGTCTTTGATCTTGTACATAGTTCTTCTAGTCTGGCTTTCAGCCATCCTTCTCTGTGTTGTGGTTGACGTAGTTCAGAATTAAATTTTGTTCTCTTAGCTATGACTTTGTGCAGTGATATGACTGGTGTCTGGTCCGAGCCCCCTTGGGGTTTGGAACCCTAGGTGAGGGAGGGAAGGTTAAGCTGTCCCGGCTTGTGTGGGGCCTGGTAGATGTAGAGTGCTATTGAGGTGGTTGGAGCAAAGGCAGGGGATAGTATCTATCGTGGCAAACCAGTCCAAGCCCCGGCGGTCTTGTCACAGATGTGACCGACAAGTTATGTTGTATGTTACAAATTTCGGGCGTTATTTTAGGCATCATCTCATCTTGTTCATCTTATACCTTGCGGTGTAGAGGTGGAGCATAAATAAGCATCTGGAGAGTGCCTGTTTATGGGCTTCATATATCGAGATTTCCATGGACTCTGCTATTCCCTCTATCCATCGTTTATATGGTCGGCTCCTTCATCTGGTTTCATTTGGTCTGTACATCATTGCTTGTTGTTGTATACTGTCAGTTGGTAGCCTAGTAATCTGGCCGAACCATTTAACTTGCTGTTTTCTAATTAAATCTAACGCTGTTATAACCACCAATTTAGTCCTGGTTTCTTCATTTCTGATTATCTCTTTTCTTGATACATTGATTATTCTCGGGAATATCACTTCCGTTGTTGTAATTTTTCTTTTCTCTTTATCTGTCATTGTCTAGATATGGCATTGGTAGCATAGGGTTGGTAGGAAGATTGTGTTGTAGAGTAATTTAGGTATCATTGTTCATAATTAATGGTTTAGACAACACAGCAATGGAAGACATGGGCCCTAGATGAAGAGGCAGTGGTGGGCCAACACGACGGTGGTCACATGGCATTTGAGAATCCCTGGGCATGTAAATGTACGTGGCAAGGGATCTGGCTAAGGAGCGAGCGTCTTTCCGAAAGATTGAGATGAGAAGGACGTTCTGCAAATTATTAGCTACGTTGTGAGGGTGGTGATCATTGTAGAAGATCATATTGTGTTATAGGAAAAGGCAATCTGGAAAAGGCTGTGACAAAGGAATGTATTAGAGTCAATGATTAGAGTCATTAGACACAGACAATCAAACAATTTTTGGGAATGTTATGAGAAAAAAATGAATTTGAGAACTTGTGACAACTGGCAATATCGAAGGGAAGAGACCAAGGGGAAGACCGAGAAGTAAATACCTGGATGGCTAGGCCACGTGGCATTGTCGAGACAAGAATGCTGGCTGAGCTGATCCACGACTCTGGTGATCGAGTGAGATGGCAAAACATGACCGTCCACGCTTTTCAGCATGCCACTTGATGGATGGTTTGAGAGTCAAAAGTTTGTTGACTGGTTGGTTGGATGGTTGAATGGCAGGTTGATTGGTTAGTTGAATGTTTGGTTGGCTGGTTGACTGGTTTATTGACTGGTTGGTTGTTTGATTGGTTGAGAGGTCTCTGGATGGATGACGAGAGTGCCAACTTGTCCGCTGCAATGACGTTCAAGTCGCCTGAGCTATAAAAAAAGCTTGCATCTATTGAAATTAGTCTGCAGTAGAGACCTTCGTTCTGATCCAGCATTGAAGTAATAATCTCTGTGGGGAATGTGTTGCAGAATTATTCTTCTCCTCTCAGAGCGTAGACAGCAGCGGGGCTATCAATACCCCTTTAGAACTTCACATCTGTGGAGAGGCTTGGTAATCCTTGAAACAATAGATAGATTTGGAATCCAATTTGTGGACTGGCCACACCACGGATAGATGATCAAAGATTTTGGCAGTGTAGGCCCTGATTCTGCGACATCTGCAGCCCGACAAAAGGTGGTAAATGCTGAGTGGGTTGGGCCAGTGGCGCGGAAGATTACCAGCAGTTGAATTTATCACGAAATAGATTGACGTAGAAGAGCAGAAATGCACGAAATACCCCGCTTGACGTGTAATGATAATGATGCTGTAGAAGCTATTAATAATGATATGGGAGAAGATTTCAAACCGTTTGAATAACATGAGGAATACATCATAGGAACGACTGACACTTAGAGAAAACAAGCGAAAGAAGTAGAAATCGGAAAGTACAGACAACAGAAAATGTTAAAGTTATCAGCATACTTGTGGTATTCGAACTTCTAAATGCCATTCTCTCGCTGAAGGAGCAAGTGTACTTCGAAGCACGACCATTGATTTCTAAGAATACCAGTCAATACTTATGGGTTTTTTTTTCTCAGTATAAAAGTATAAACTTTAGGCCGGACTCCGTGGCTAAGGTCTTGCAGATGCGATTCGTGAGGCCGCTTACTTGCGTTCGAAACACAGCTATGAACGATTTGGCAGCAGACCGTGTCGCGCTGGTTTTAACGTTTTGGTATGGGAGCCGGTCGTTCAGAAAGCAATGGCAATATCTTCTTCTTCAGCTTTCCGAGCCATTGAGGTTCTTTGCTGCAGATACAATCCGTCTCCATTCGTCTCTCTGTTGGGTCTTCTCTTGCCAGTCGTTGATTCCAAGTGCTTGTAAGTCTGTATATGTATTATCTCTCCACCGTCTTCTTGGTCTACCTCGGGGTCTACGGTCATTTATTTCCTGAGTGTAAGCGAGTTTTGTTTCCCTATTATCTTCCATTCTTTCTATATGCCCCAGCCATTGTAGTCTATTAGCCTTCATGATACCAGTGATTAACGGGGACTTAAACAGATCATAAATGTCGTTGTTACTTCTTCTTTTCCACTCTCCACTTTGTGTATCCCTAATGGGTCCAAAGATGCGTCTTAATTTTGTTCTCAAAGGTTTGTAACAAGGCTTCGTCTCCTTTCGTTGTACTCCAGGTTTCAGAGCCATACAGCACAACTGGTCTGATCAGTGTTTTGTATATTGTGATTTTGGTGTTACGAGATAGCGCATTTGATTTTAGTAGATGTTGTAGTGCATAGTATATCTTATTTCCTGAGTTGATTCTAGTTTGTATTTCTTCCCTTATGATGTTGGAGCAGTTGAAGATTGTACCAGATATTTGTATGTTTCCGTTCTTTTAATGGTCATATTATCTATTTGTATGTGGCCAGAGTTTTTAGCCATTCCGTCTCTTGAAATTACCATATATTCTGTCTTATCTTGGTTGATAACCAGCCCCATCTGTTGGGCTTTTTCCTTTAAGTGAGTCAATATTTCTAATGTCTTTTGTTCATTTCCCCCTATAATATCTATATCATCTGCATAACCAAGCAGCTTGGATGTTCCTCCAATATCACATTCCTCCTTTACCTTCCTTACAACTTTCTCTAGTGCCAGATTGAAGAGTAGCGGCGATAGTGCATCACCCTGTTTCAAGCCAGCTTTACAGGACATCGCTGTCAACACCAGCATCTTTCAGTTGTATGTTGATTTCTTGGCAAGATTGCGCTCAGTAGTTTGCCATTGCTTTCTGAGAGGCCGGCTCACATACCCCGTAAGTTACCGATGCGATTCGAACCACTGCTGATTCTCACCATCATCACGTTACCGACGAGAGTATATGAGATTACGGAGAAAAGTCATAACCTCTAAGCCACGAAGCCGGCTTCAAGTACCTAGGAAGTACATTATCTGTTATCTGCAGTTATATTTTAAAATATGTATATATGGTGTAGCATCATGATTTAAGATGATCAAATGCTGGTTATACGTGTGAATAACATGAAATTATTTTATTTGTGATGATGAGTGATGTAAATTATTCATTATTTAGCTTTGTTCATATGATGTTGGTAATGTGTATTCAACGACTAGTTCTTGTTGATTAAATTCTCATAGTACTGGTTTACATTTAGTATCTACTGCACGCTTTCACTTATCCTGAAAACTTCATATTTTTTCGAATCTGTCATTGGTAAATGAACTGTTGCCCCTGGCTAGTACAGAAGCTGGAGCATATTGTCTCCTAGTTAGGTAACGGGTGGACAAATATTCCAATGCTGACACTTGTGGAGGTGGAGGCATTGACGGAGGAATCGGACAACCGTATAGAGGAGGGCTCAAAGCGTTGTATTCTATCATCGATTCGGGCGACTGAGTGACTTTGCTCGAAGAGTTACAGTCTATCTTGAACACGTTGATCGGGATCTCTTCTGGTCTCGACATGGAGGAGCCCGTTCTGGACACGTTTATTTCGGTTCATATAATGGACATGAAGGAGGAAACATTTGCTGGCATGGTGATTCGATTTAGTGAAACACTTCCTCTGTGACTTGCTATGATCTTGACTCACCACCGGTTGTGTGATGGAAGTTGCCGCCTTCACACAAATCATTCCTGCACGACTCCATCGTTACAGAAAACCTCAAAAGCAGTAAGATGCGAGAAGATGCCTTTAAATTTGAAGCATGAATTGACATCTTTCAGGTTTAACAATGTTAGTTAGTTAGTCGACAGATCATCCTCATTGCACATCGAACCATTCAGTCCATAAGTGCTCGGATCCCCTCCTCAGCAAATCCCGCAGCGTGTAGCGGCTAACGACGCCAGTTCTTTGTTGGTTTATCAATCTTCTTTGGCTTCCTGCGTAGTGTTCTTGTTTGGCCACCCCTCTTTTAATTTGCTGTTCTCGCAGTCTGGCCATGGTTGTAGATTAACAGTCATCATTTGGTTCACGCAAAAGTCGTACTTCTCGTAGAGCATTCAGAATGTCAGCCTGGTCCATGGCGCGTCCGCCCTCCACAGTAGCCTCACCTGCGAGCTTGTCAGCCCTAATTTCTTTGTACTCCCGCATGCCCTGGCAAGAAGATGAAACTAATCTTTGCCAGCCGAGACCGCTCCAGAGGCAGCCACCATTCTCTTCGGATCGACCCCTCCTCTATCCTCTTGATCATGTTCATTGAGTCGCTAAGGAAACAAGCCCTAGTGAATGTCTGTGTCTCGAGCCATGTTATTGCTTTACTTACTGCCATGACTTCCATAGAGGCTACTTGTGGTTTCAGTGAAAGCACCAGAGTCCTCCTTCACAATTCTCCCTCCGGCCCGAGCCGTAAAGGCCCATGAGCTTCTCACATGTCGGACGACCGACCCATCTGTGTAGATGACGGCATCACCGTCTAGCGAATTCTCGAAAATCAACGCTTGTACTTCAGCCTCCACAGCAGCCGGATTTTCTTGTCTGCATTTTCTATCTAGTTGGATGCAAACCGAAAAGGATGTGCAGAAATCTGTAGGCACTTGTACCCACTCCTCGCCAGGTTCTAAGTCCTCAAGTGAACACACCTGTTGAAGAATTTCTTCCGCTTGACCCATCCACGACCGTCCTCTTTTTAACCTGCTGCCCTTCACCTTCATAATTTCATATGCAGTGGATGTTGTATGTTTGCGTTAACTCTGAGGTAGGCGCGTGCTCTGCAAACTTGTATTCTGTCTTCAATGGTTGGAAAATCAAGAAGGTAGCGCATCGCCCTGTATGCCGTATCTCTTGTACATCCAAGAATAATGCGCATAGCTTCATTCTGTATCCTTTCCATCCTTTCTATCTGCTTACGGCTGAGAGTCATGATTGCCATTGCATACTCAAAAACAGACATGACCAGCCCCTCGTACAGAAGACATAGATGGCGCTGCTCACAGTTTGCTGCCGCCATCATCCGCATCGCTGCCAAACCCCGCTTGGCCTTTGTTATCACCTGGTCTATGTGCTCATTATAAGCAAGGCTTCGATAAAACCGTATCCCCAGGTAATTCATTGCCTGCGTTCTTTCCACCGTCTCTGAACACAGCTTTACAATTGGTGTTGGAGTGTTGACAATATGATTATTCAACGAGAACCAAGTCACTGTTGCCTTTGTTGGATCACACCAAGTACTTATGCGATTGAGTTCGGTTTGTAGTTCCACAGCAACATGCTCTCTATCCTTACCCTGACGATACACTAAAACATCATCGGCGTATGACAATGTCCTGCCAGGTCCAGTGATCTGCTCACTGGTGATTCTCACTGTGTAGGCGTTGAACAGTACCGGGGATAATGGTGATCCCTCTGGTAGGCCAGGATATATTGTTGTTGGTTCCGAAGTCAAACTGCCACATCTAAAAACTACTTTCCGTTGGAAGAGGGCTACAGCGATCCAACTAAGGAGGAATGGTCTTACTTTTAGTTCAAGAAGCTGAAACATTTAAAAATCCATTGGTACTCTGTTGTACGCGTCCTCAAGATCAATCGCTGCAGCAAAGGTTTCAATGCCTGAGTGGAAACCTCCATAGTCATCATGGGCAAAAACTGCTGCATTGGTCCAGGTTTCTCTTTTTGGACGGTACCCACCCAGGGTAGGTGGGGAAACACCTTGCCTCTCTAGCTGGCTTGATATTTTCCTGGCAATTACCTTCTCCAGCAGCTTGCCTATTGTATTCTGCATGGTTATAATTCGATATCCCTGAATTGTTTTTGGTGGTCTTTGTCAGGCTTCGGCAAGGGAATCAGATAGCTGTGTAACCACTCCTCCGTGATGCTAGCACTCCCTATACTGTTATTGTACATGTCTGCTAGTTTCTCTAGCTTGTTGTCGGTACACCTATTGATGTCGTCGTATCTTATGCCACCAGGCCCTGGAGCGCTGTTTTTTTTTTTTATCGTAGAAGCACAGCCTTGATTTCTTTCACTGTCACTGTGTCTTCATCCGAAGTGTTATGGGCCTTGCACCTGTCTGAGGTGACCTCCGTGGCCAGATTTCGGCCTTCCATGTTTGTCTGGTTGCTCTGCTCTAGATAGCGTTCAAAGAGGGCTTTGCCCTTGTCCTCGTCAGTCCTCTGCCAGATGAGGTCAGCACCTTGGAAGTCAGAAATGCTCTTATTCTTGACTACACCACTCATGCTTTTATGTAGTCGCCAGAACAATTTCAGTGACTTGTCTGTGCTTACTCTTTGACACACCTCTGCCAATTTTTCGCTTTTAACCACCTTGACCAGGTTTTTAAAATAGCTTACTTTTGTGTGCATCTCTCTTTCTAAGTGCATGCAGGGACTAGGATGACCAGCTCTGTTTTTCTTGGCATTCTGCCATCTCCTTACAGCACTACGCTTTTCCACCCAAGCCTTCTCCACCTCGAAATTCCACCAAGGTGACTGCTCCCATCTTTTTTTCCTGCCCTGAAGCTTTCTGCGCTTGTCACGTCTTATTTTACTCACCACATCTTGCCCTTTCATACTGGAAAGTCTTTACCTTAAGCTTGTGCTGCCTGGTTCTGCCTTTCTCCACCAATATGCTGCAAGGGTGGTGGTCGCTGCCGTGGTGTCCGAGGACACCCCATCTACACACTGTAGTGAGTGAAGGTGAAACAAGCGCCAGATCAATAGCATTGTCCTCATCGCCTGGGCGGCTTGCTGTCCTGGTGACACAGCCACTATTGATACAAACCAGATCAATGGTTTCAAGTGCAGTCTCGAGCTCCTCCCCCCTGTGTGTTGGAGGAAATGTTTCCCCATGATTTGCCTTTAGCGTTGAAATCGTCACAGAAAATAACATTTCTCTCGTGACCTAATATGCCACTTAAGCACTGCCACTTCTGGGAATCCATACTCGCGTTGCGGGCATAAACATTAACCAACACGAATGGTATACTGGATTGAACTCTCAACGCCTGTATTTGTATATCGTTACTGTCCCAACTGGACATGTCTAGCTCTGACGCCATCATGCTGTCGCGAGCGAGAATCGCCATTCCCAGATGTCGTCTGTTGTAGAAACGTTTGAAGCCAGCATTTCGGAGTAGCTGATCGCCCAGTCTCGTCTCCTGGGGCGCTACAATGTCGTTCCTGTAGACCAGGGCTTCTAAAATAGAGTCCGTTTGTTTTACCGTGTCGCAGTTCCAATACAGTATACGGATATTTTTGAGTCCTAGACGGTGACACTTGAGTCTATAACGTCTTAAACCACCACGCTTACCTTGTCTCTTTCTGCCTGCCCGGCGACCACGCCGCCTCGTTAGGTTAACCGCTGACCGCTCGGAGAACACACGTTGTTCCGCCATGTTGAAAAACCGAAACTAACACAAATAACACACGCTGCGAAAAATTCACTCAAGGATTTCTTCTTTCGATGCACGAAACTCAGTAGCATCCGCGCAGATCTTGTGTAGAAACTCCTGGTTTTACATCCTGGCACACAATGAATAAATCCATCTCCTACACGAAAAAAGTTCTAATGGCTGCCGCCGGATTGCCGAAACCCGGGATTGAACTAGGGACATTTATATCTTCAGTCTAACGCTCTCCCAACTGAGCTATTGCTAAAGAAGTTCGTAACCTGACAACGAAGGCTTGAGTAACTCGGCCTTGACTAACCAGTCAAATCGGGTCACTATGTTAGCTTAATAATATCAATTGAATGTAGAATGGCCAGTGTTGGTTGTATTATGGCTTCAGAAAGTTTCCTGTACGCAATTCACGCTGTCGTAAGTGAAGTATGCGTTTTAAGACTTCAGCAGCTTACATGTTGATTATTTGGCTTATTGAAGACTGGTGTAGTAAGTTTTATGTACGTTTCGATAAGCTTCTGTTCTTAAGGTTGATTTATGATGCATGTTAGAATTGTTTAACACTGTTATAAAAAATAGAATTCGGTTGTAGACTGATTCTTTCAAAGTAAACATACGAGATTTCTCAAACCATGATAGAGATGTGATTGTTATGAGAAACACTGATCCATGTTCTAAAAATGAAGCTTCTTAGACTGAAGGCTTTTATATATATATATATATATATATATATATATATATATATATATATATATATATATATATATATATATATATATATATATATATATATATACTAGCTGACCCTGCCCGGCTTCGCCCAGACCCTGGTGGGGAGCATCTCATTTAATTCATATAAGTAGTCATATAAGTTCTCGTTCCCGTTACCGACTATCTGTCTGTCTGTCTGTCTGTCTGTCTGTCTGTCTGTCTGTCTGTCTGTCTGTCTGTCTGTCTGTCTGTCTGTCTGTCTGTCTGTCTGCCTGTCTGTCTGTCTGTCTGACCCGGCCCGGCATCGCCCAGCTCCTGGTGTGAAGCATCTCATTTAATTTATATAAGTAGTCATATAAGTTCCTGTTCCCGACTGTCTATCTGTCTGTCTATCTGTCTGTCTATCTGTCTGCCTGACCCTGTCGGGCTTCGCCCAGTCCCTGGTGGGGAGCATCTCATTTAATTCATATAAGTAGTCATATAAGTTCTCATTAAATTCATACAACAAAAAAAGTAACTTAAAAGAATGTCCTTCCACACACCATCCATTATTTTTAATGAAAACTCTTTCTAATCACCTGCATGACTACAGTAACTTCTTAAGCAAAAAAAAAGATGAGTTACAATGTTATGCATTGTGCATTATTTTTATGAAAACTTTGAAAATGCCTTACAGATTGTATCATTATTTATTATAACTCATATGCCGGTACATAACTATGGACAAAGAGTTTATAAATCTTTGAAAACGATGCCACAATATGACTATAAGTTATACAGAAAAGTTATTCCCCTTGAAATAACTTTTACAGAGTTAGGTCCCCTGAGATATATGAAATTATGATGAAAAATGAAAAATGAAATAATACTGAGTAAGCAGGCGATTTCACACTAACAAAATATCACAGTTGGCAGCGCTGGATTGAAAGGAAGGCGTGTAGAAAATTTCATCTCAATCGGATGGGCCGTTCGCGAACGCATAAAGGACATACATTTGGACGGAGATCCTTTTTTATATATAAGATATGTGTGTGTGTTTCCAGATCAACCATTACTTCCATTGTCAAAGATGCAACCGATGTCATCCAAGTGTTTGATTGTCAATGCTAACTCCACAGTTTGATTTCATCCAGCTTGCTATTTCAAATCTTGTTTAAACTGTTATCAGTGTTGCATGGTTGTGTATAGGCAATGCGACATTCGGGTTCAGGCATTTCTGGTTTTGGAACAGGAATTGGGGCCTTGATTTCTTTAGTGAACAGTTATTGTTTTAAGAACCATGCATGGTGGCATTACGTGTTGAATTAAAGATGAATAATTGGGGCAGACTGAATCAACTGTTGTATGCTTCTATCGGTGAAAACTGGACCACTGTTGGCCTTGACGACATCGTTTTTTCTATAGCCGGAGCTGCATCTGTTACATTGCTATCGCCAGCAGCAATGATCTGTTGAAAGATCTCTTTATGTTTGTTGTTGTTCCCAGAACTGAGCAAGTAAGGGTAGCCCTGGCGTGTGACCTGCTCGATGTTACGATAGTTAGATTGTTTGGAGTCGTCATTAAAATAGTAGTCCAAATTTCCCGCATTCGACAAATGTCCAAGTTTCTCGGAGCGCTGATATGTTGCATCGTTTGAAAATCAGAGCAATGAGAAGGTTTTGAGTCGTCGTAATACAGAAATCATAAGACTGAAGATTGCTTTCTTCTGTGCGTTGTCTAATTTCTTCAGAATGTTCTCGGGTTTCCACAGCGTTTTCTTTCCGCTTTACTGGGCTATATTATTCAGAATGGGTTAGTATTCACTGGTGTGTCGATTGCGAATTCTGTTTGGCATGCCAATGTCGGCTTTGTATTCAAATCTGGTGCACACAGTGAATCCGCTTTGTACTGCAGTTAGAAGATGTAGAGAGCTCAACATATTTCTCGTTCTCATTGGGTATGTTGTTTCCACATTCATAATGAACTCATACATTGTTCACAAAATGTGAGTATAAATTAGACAACGACTATAACAACAATATTCACCACATCCAGCGTGTATAAATGTGCATGTCATGTGAAATGTATATAACTCTTGGAGGAAATAATGTTGTTGATGTTTAACTGTTTTCGTAGAACGTCAATTGTGTCCGTGCCGATCAGTGCCCTGATGCTAATTATCCTGCTGGTATTTGTACTGAATCAATAAGTTACATGCTTCTGCTAATGTAGTTAAATGAGGCATCTAGATAAGTTAGTATCTTGCACATAATTATTAGAATGTTGTTGTGATAGGCATCAAAATACTGCAGACGAACGTTTGTGAAGTTCAAGAATCTTAGCTGTGTAGAATGCTTCTTGTAATTTTTCTTGACTACAGGTGTTGTGTAGATTTTACGGGTTTATTAGTGGGTTCTCTGCAAGGTTCCAAACCCCCCAAGGTTTTAGGTAGATAATATTTGTATAAATTTGAATAACGAAGACACAAACAATAGATTGCACGATTTATTGCCTGGCATATTTCGCTGCATCTCGTCAGGTACATACTGCAGAAATCACACAACTTACGTGATCCGGAGGCCCTTGCATACGGATTAAAATTATGCATAAAGCCTAAACACATCGACCGTGTTGAGTCGCAAGCACAGTTTGAAATGTTGTTTGATCAAGTCTCCAAGTTATCACCTACTTCTGCTGAGTCGGTCGGGTGGCTGAAGGCCAAACTGGTAGATTTAGAACACCAGTATCGCACAACACCCTCTAAACAGACGTGTCCGCTGACCAACGAACACCTTACTGCCTTAAAAGCGTTAAAGGCTAACAAAACCCTCGTCATACTGAAACCTGACAAAGGGAGCGGTACAGTACTGATGGACATGTCATATTACCAGAGAAAAATGGATGTAATATTGTCAGATGAATCCAAATTCAGGATAGATCAAAAAGTAAACAAGTCGGAGGACCTGGATGCTATAATGAGGAAAGAGATCCAGTCACTTGTGAATGCGGGACTCATCAGTGAGGCCACTGCAAAAACGCTCACACCACGTGGCTCGCACACTCCTCAGATGTACGGTCTACCCAAACTTCACAAGCCCGGCATCCCGCTAAGACCTATCCTGTCCATGGTTAACTCTGCACAACACCGAATGGCGAGATGGTTAGCCGAAATGTTAAAGCCAGTACGACAGTCCTTCGATCCAAAAATACTCAGAGATACATTCCAACTGGTGGAATTATTGGATACTATGGACATAAATAACAAACACATGGCATCCATGGATATAGCCTCCCTATTCACTAACGTTCTATTAGAGGAGACAGTGAAAATAATAAGTGAACGCATTGAAGACAAACAACTAAAATTAGGCATACCAACACCTATTCTGGAGAGGCTACTACTACTATGTACCGCCAACATCCAATTCAATTTTCTAACTAAGTCATACCGCCAAATTGACGGAGTGGCCATGGGGAGTCCTCTTGGTCCTATTCTAGCGGACATCTTCATGGCACACTTAGAAGAAAAGAGATCCTCAGACATCAACAACTTGGCCTTTTACCGGCGTTATGTGGACGATATACTAATTATCACCACAGACGAGCTACAAGCAACATCGTTTCAGGCCACAATGAACAAGACGCATAAAAACATCTCTCTATCTATGGAACACGAACACAACGAAGCGTTACCATTCCTAGATATTCTAATGAGACGTAGAGCAGACGGCACAATTCAAAGATCGGTGTATCGCAAAGAAACATGGACTGGCCAATACCTAAATTTTCAGAGCTTCACACCTGTCCAGTACAAACGGGGCTTAGTACGGACCTTGTTTGACCGTGCTAGAAAGATATGCACCCAGGACACACTGACAGAGGAATTTGAAACTCTGAAGAATGTCTTAAACCTGAATGGGTACTCCACAGGATTTATAAAGCGCCATTGCCAACAGCCCAAACCCAAAGCAGACGTAACTACAGTCCCTAAACTCAAGGTATTCATCCAGCTAACCTTTCGAGGGGATGACGTAATGCAACGTCTACAAGACCGGCTTACTACAGCAGTAAGTCGAACATTCTGTGCGGCAACTCCAGTCATTAGATGTAAAACCGTACCCATTCCTACACCAACAGTCAAAGAGCCTGTTCCTCTGTACGCCACAAACAATTGTATTTACCAATTCACATGTAGATGCCAGGCCGTTTACATTGGTCGAACGGGAGACAGCTTAACAAACGGGTGTCAGAACACATACCTCAATGGGTCAACAAGATACAACACACAGGAGATGCTAGCCGCGAGGAGCCGACACACCGGAAGCTCCCGGCGTCTTCAATCGGCAGGCACATTGTCGCCAGTGGCCATGTTGTGTCCAGAGACACTGCATTTCGCGTGTTGTTTAGAACACAAAATACTCGCTTGTTAAAATTTGCAGAAGCAATTATGATCTATCAACGCAAGCCAGAATTGTGTAAACAGAAAGACATGTTAGTCAGCTTAAAATTACCGTGGTAGATAAGTGACATTACTGTGCGAATATGTGTATATTTCAACTTGAAGGATTTATCTAGTTAATTTCACGTAAGTTGTGTGATTTCTGCAGTATGTACCTGACGAGATGCAGCGAAATATGCCAGGCAATAAATCGTGCAATCTATTGTTTGTGTCTTCGTTATTCAAATTCACTACGGGAAAACATTGTTTTGAATTTGTATAAATGGTTGCCTTTCAAGTCTCTCTGGCAGGTACTTGATGCTGTTGTCTGACAAAATATGCCAAAATATGAGACATTTTAATGTAATAATTTCATCTGACAGCGGGTCTATTTATTGAGATTTTCAAGAAATTTCAGCAGTGAAATAGTTCGGGATAGCTGGCCCTGAGCTGTTGAAAGTGTCTTCAAAGCAACTGAAAGTTAATGTTTTGTTCTGTACGGCAGTGAATGTCTGAAATTTGATGGTAGTTTATTAGTATTCCGTAGCCTCACTCAGCAAAATGTTGCGTGTTGATGAATGAAAGCCATTTCCATAAGATGTGTGTTAGGCCAAAATAGTGATGACACCGCCAATTCACAAAAGCCTTGGTTACTTGGTTAGAGAGTATTCCACAAAGTAATTTGTATGTAATGACGTATTTACAAGGATATGCACGCGACCTTGGTCTTCACTTGTATTCAGCTCGATGTATGTAACAGTAAATCGTCTACAACTAGGCCATAAGCCAATTTTACAATCACAGTGTGTCTTACAATCCTCTCGCATTTCACGTCTTGTCACAGGACTGTGCAAGACTCTAAGCTACCTGTATTCAATAACCCATAGCCTGACCCAGGTCCATGGCAGATACAATTTAAATTTAAATATTATATTTAGAATACTAGGAGATCTTCACACGTGCAGAGACCTTCTGGCTGCTATGTGCCTTAAATTTACCATTTAAAATTGTAAATTATTGCATCCAGATTTTCTTGTGTATTGCAACGTTTGCTTATTTCACGCCATCCCAAGTCCATCTCTAGTTCGTGGTAGCTCCGCTTACTCTCTGACGTTACCATGGCTTCCATGGCAACACACATAAACACACATCTTTCCCGCACCCAGATGCGCCTGGCTGACAACACAAGTGCGAAGCTCCAGAAATATTTACTTCTTTTTGCCTGTCATCCATTTTATAGGTATGTAACAAGGTATGCTTTGTTTGACAGTGATAGGTAAATGAACTACAAGTGTGAAAAGGGGCAATAAAATAGCAAAAATATCATTAAAATGCCATAGAAGCCTCGTGCCATAGAAGCCTTGTGTTGTTACGAAAATATTATTCCCAGCTCAGAAAAATTCCCCGGTTAAGGTGTCAATCGTGTTGGTCTCTAGGCCAGTGTTTTTCAACCTTTCTGCTGGAGCAGATCCTTACGCAAATGTTTACGTTACTCAAGGAACACTGTGCGATGATCCAAGTGTCTGTCATACTTTATGTAATAAACTAGAAGGGCAGAAATGTTGCATTTAGGCGATTTCGGTCTGTGTTGGTGGAACCCCCGGCTGCCACTCGCGGAACCCCGGTTGAAAAACTCTGCTCTATGCTGTTTATTTAGGCCGGCCCTATTTATATATTTTGCAAACTTTATTGTGTGATATATTCTATTACTAAATGAACCTACAAACGTTGTATGCACCTTTGGTGAGCCGTTCACCTGTGATCCAGTCCTCTGTTTTTCTTGTGTTTAATAGGATTTTAATTATGTTTCTAATTCAATGTCTTTTTCATTTTCAGATCCACGTTACTTCACCCTTCATTATGGCTATTAAGACAAGAAAAGTGGACGCCGATCCGAGTGTCGCGATTTCAATGAAGAATTGGGAGTAAAGTACTTATTTGTGGAAACAAAGGACCAGAAAACCAGCTGCGTAATATGCAGCGAAAGTGTTGCCGTTTTAAAGAGTATAATCTTCGGCGTCACTATCTATCAACATATGCAAAGTTTTCTGGAAAGTTACTATCTGAGAAATATGAGTCCTTTAAACGTGGTTTAGAAACAAAGAAATTTCTTTACGAAAACGTTTGCTGAAAATGAATCTGTCACTCGTAAAAATTACAAAATAGTGCATGAGAAGGCAGAACTAGGAAAATCGTTTACTGATGGCAACTTCATCGTAGAGTTATGATAGAGCCAGTAAATGACTTGTGTCCTGAGAGAGCCGATTTTTTTGAAACTATAAGCCTTTCGGCAAGTTCAGTTGTGCGGAGAACAGAAGAACTTGGAGAGAACATAGTGCTACAGATACGCGAGAAAGCTAGGAACTTGTTGTGGCATTCTCTGGTGCTGGATGAGTCTACTGATTTCTCGAGTACGTCATAACTTCTCGTTTTCATTTGTGGTGTCAATTTAGACTTTCAGATAACAGAAGAGTTGGTATCCGTTTGCAGCATGCATGGAACAACAACTGGAAAAGACATTTTCGTGAAAGTGCAAATTCTTTTTTGCAAGACTTCAAGACCTTCAGTTGAATCAGCTTCAAATGTGTTACAGCTGATGGAGGAAAAATATAGCTCGAGTGAGGAAGGGTCTGGCGGGATAGATCATGACTCAGTTGGAAGATTTGGAAATTCCGGCGCTCTGTTCATACACTGCATCATACGTCAGCAAGAACTCTGTGCGAAAGACTTAGATATTTCTTGTATACTGATGCCAGTCGTTTCTTCTGTGAACTTAATTCGGGACATACATTCAATCACCGTCAGTTCCAGGCTTTTCTTGAGGAAATTGATTCTGAATTATGTGACTTGCCTTATCATACATCACTGAGATGGCTCAGCTGTAGCAAAGTAATGTTTCGTTTTTACAAGCTCCGAAACGAAATAGATGGTTTCCTCACTGAAAAAGATAGAGCTGGCCCACAGCTGTCAGATCCTACCCTGCTGTCACAGTTGTCATTTTTGGTTGACATCACATTCAACATGAATGAACCGATCTTGAAACTTCAGGGAAAGGATAACCCCGGGTGTGATTTCTACAGAATCATAAAGGATTTCGGAGAAAGCTGTCATTATTTGAAGCACAACTAGAAGGAGAAAAAGTTTCTCAATTTCATTGTTTAATGGTGATGTTCTCTCGATGTTCAGAAAAAAATTATTCGTGACATGAAGAAGCACTTTTGGAGAGATTTTCAGATCTTGACAGAATTTAGAGTGACATTCTTTTGTTCCAGAATCCGTCTGATTGTAACCTTGATGATGTGCCAGTTGAACTACATTTGTAACTCATTGATTTGCAAGCACATGACATGTTGAAAGAGAAGCACAGAGAAGGAAAACTTGTTGAATTTCACCGCTGCTTACCTGATGTTGAGTATCTGAAACTGAAGAAATTTGCCGATGGTATGGCAGCAGTGTTTGGAACAACTTATATTTGCGAGTAAACATTTTCAAAAATGAAGTATGTGAAGTCAATACATCGAACGAGTTTGAATTATTAACATTTGAAAGCAATTCTCTTGATTGGATGCAGCAATTCCAAACCACACATTGATGTAATCTTGAAAGCCAAATGTCAGTTTAACAAATTTCACTAGCCTTGTTTTTTTGCTGCTTACTTTGTGCGATTCGGATATGGGCATACTAGGTCTGATGTAACTATCTTTTTGATAACGTCGCCTTCAGTGATAACTTTTTTAAATTAAATAAATATGTTGGTTGTCTTCGTGTGTGTGTGTGCGTGCGTGCGTGCGTGCGCGCGTGTGTGTATGCGTGTGTGTGGTGTGTGTATGTGCGTGCTTGCGTGCGTGCGTGTGTGTGTGTGTGTGTGTGTGTGTGTGTGTGTGTGTGTGTGTGTGTGTGTGTGTGTGTGTGTGTGTGTGTGTGTGCCACTCATCCATTATTAACATGGAATGCTAAACTTAATTTTTCTACTTTTTTCCCAGAGCTTTCGTACTGGCTTGCAAGTATTGTACAGAATGATTATGCGGCCCGCGCTCGTCATTTTGTCTGCTATCCGGCCCACTGTAAAAAAAAGTTCGGTGACCCCTGCATTAGACAATACATTTAAACTCTTAATGTATCTGTTTTAAACCCTTCTCGTGTCAACCAGTGTTTTTGTACCCAGTCAGAAACCTGTGAGTAGATGCATAATGAGAAGAGAGGCACAGAAACCATCGTGAAGACTGGGAAAATATGAAGCAGAAGAAAATTAGAGGAGATGGCTTGAAGGGGAGTATGGGTAAGAGGTATCGTGGCTTTGAGGTACCTCTGCCTCCTCTAACTTGCGCCGATCTAGAAGGATTTAAGGCTTTGATAGCATGAGTTGTTACCTAACCAGAGGGTAAAGTACCCCTCAGGTTCGGAAGTCCAGCTTTGTTTTGAATAAGGGCAAAATCTTAGAAGGACCCGTGTGGATGTTAAAATTATCTGAGCTACTGGAAATACCAATTTAGTAGTAGTAGTAGGCCTCTTTCAGTCCTGAAGGACTATAGAGTTGTGCCGCTTGGGAGGTGCCTGGCAGCACCGCTGGTGACTGTATAGTCCAATTCGAGAATGACAATCCCTGTCACAGTTTCTGCATCTGTAAGACGAGGCAAGTCCCGCAGTAAGTGACTGCTCTTTGAGCCTGTGCCGTCTCTCCTCAGTTTTTTGGATCTGATTGCGCTAAAAGAGCATCAGTCCGTTTCGTACATCTCTTCTCCTGGAGCATCTGTCTGTTGCAACTCTCTCCCACGTGTCTGGATGTATTCCAATGGTTTTCATATCTTGTTTACACACATCCCTATATCGCATTTGGGGTCTTCCGGTTGGCCTTTTTCCTGTGGCTAGTTCTCCGTAAAGGAGATCTTTGGGAATACGTTCGTCCTCCATTCGAGATACGTGGCCCAACCACCGGAGGCGTCTCTGCTTGAGGAGGGTGTGCACTGTGGTAATATCTGTTCTTTCAAGCACCTGTTTGTTTGTTATGTGGTCTTTCCATGTTATGTCCAGGATACGTCTCAGACATCTCATGTGGAAGGAATTCAACTTCCTTTCCTGTCTTGAGTACAGGGTCCAGGATTCAGACCTGTAGAGTAGTGTGCTAACAACACAAGCTTTATATACTTGAGCTTTTGTACGCTCTGTTAGTCTATTATTCTCCCAAACTCTTTTAGCTAGCCTGGAAAATGTTGTGGCTGCCTTTCCAATGCGTCTGTCGATTTCTATCTCTAATGAAAGATTATCTGATATTGTCGATCCCAAATACACAAAATCGTGGACGACCTTCAATTCGTAATTAAAGATTTTGATTGACGGAGGCGCATCAGCATCTTGTTCCATCACCTGTGTTTTATTTAGGCTAATGGTGAGTCCAAAGTCTTTGCAGGCAGCTGCAAAACGATCTATGAGCCTTTGGAGATCTTCTGCTGTATGAGTAGTCAGTACTGCATCATCTGCAAAAAGTAGTTCTCTTACGCATCTTGATCTTATTTTGGTCATTGCCTTGAGTCTTGATGGGTTAAAAAGGTTGCCATCAGATCTTGTGTGGAGGTATATGCCTTCAGTGGCAGTCCCAAATGCTTGCCTTAAGAGAACAGCGAAGAAGATACCAAAGAGTGTAGGAGCAAGCACGCAGCCCTGCTTTACTCCGCTGCTGATGCTGAATGACTGGGATGTTGAGCCGTCAAATAAAATGGTCCCCTGCATGTTTTCGTGGAATGATTTCACGAGACTAAGAAGGGTGGGTGGACATCCAACCCTTTCAAGGACCTTAAAAAGGCCGCTTCTGCTCACGAGGTCAAATGCCTTTGTGAGGTCGATGAAGGCAATATATAATGGCTTCCTCTGTTCTCTGCACTTCTCTTGGAGCTGCCGGAGTGAGAAAATCATATCGATGGTGGAGCTGTTGGGTCTAAATCCGCAGTGGAGCTGTTGGGTCTAAATCCGCACTGCGATTCGGGGTAGATTATTTCAGCAAGAATGTGTAATCTTTTAAGGATTACTCTGGCAAAAATCTTGCCTGTAATGCTGAGAAGGGAAATGCCGCGATAGTTGTTGCAGTCGCTTCTGTCGCCTTTGTTTTTATAAAGGGTAACGATGTTTGCGTCTTTCATATCTTGTGGTATTGATTTTTCTCTCCAGCAGAGCTGTAATATTGCATACAGTTCTGGGATGATTGTTTCTTTGCTACATTTTAAAATTTCAGGTGGAATACTATTTTTCCAGGTGCCTTGCCGGATTTGAGAGGGTCTAGTGCTTCGCAGATTTCTGTGAGGCAAGGTTCGTTATCCAAGGCATGCATGGCGGACTGTTGATCGATGGCTTCCAGAGCTTCTTCGCTGACAGTGTTATCCACTGAGTATAGCTCTGAGTAGTGTTCTACCCAGCGATCCATTTGTTTCGCTCGATCTTTTATGATTACCCCCTCAGTTGATCGTAAAGGGGCCATCTTATTTTTTGATGGACCTACAGCTTGCTTGATGCCCTCATACATTCCTCTTATATTTCCAGTGTCTGCACAAGTTTGAATTTGAGCAGAGAGCTGTAGCCAGTACCTGTTCGCACATCTTCTTGCCATCTGTTGTACTCTATTTCTGGCCGTTCGCAATGCCTGCAGTGTTTTCTCTGAAGGTGATGTTTTATACATTGAGAATGCATGTCTCTTTATCTCCAGGACTGGGAGCATCTCTTCAGAGTGTGCTTCAAACCAGTCGGTTGACTTAGTTTGCTTCTTGCCAAATGTTGATAGTGCTGTATTGTAGATGGTGTCGTGAAAATGACTCCATCTCTCGGTGGAATCTCCGTCTGTGGGGCCGGGCAGAGTATCCGCTAGAGCCTGCATGAATTTGTTGACCTTCTCTTTATTTTGGGTGCCGCTGGTGTCAATGCGTGGTCTTCCTTCTGTTCGGCTTCTGTAGATTCTCTGGGGCTTTATATTCACCTTGCTGGAGACGAGTGAATGGTCGGTGTCGCAGTCAGCACTATGGTAGCTGCGATTCAGCGGTACATTGCGGAGGTTGCTGCGTTTAGTGAGCACCAGGTCGAGTTGGTGCCAGTTCTTTGATCTGGAGTGCCTCCATGACATCTTGTGTTGAGGTTTCGTGTCAAAGAAGGTGTTGGTCACGCACAGATTATGGTGGCTGCAGAATTCCAAGAGACGTTGTCCATTGTCATTGATCTTCCCAACGCCAAACTGTCCTAGACATGAAGGCCAAGATTCGTGGTCGGAGCAAACCCTGGCATTGAAATCCCCCAGGATAAAAAGATGTTGTTTCTCTGGTGTTTCACTGACTTCTTTGCTAAGATCGTCATAGAACTTGTCTTTAGATTCTGATGCTGCAGTTAGTGTTGGGTCGTAAACCCTTATAATACTAACTGGGCCTGCCTCTGTCTGGAGTTGGAGCTTCAATATTCTTTCAGTGCCATCACTTGGTGGTATGATGGAATTAAGCAGCTTGTTTCTGATAGCGAAGCCAACTCCATGCTCCCTGGTCTCTCCGCACGGCTTGCCATGCCAGTAGAAAGTGAAGCCCCTCTCCTTGATGCTTCCAGATTCTTGGAGTCTGGTCTCTTGCAGGGCGACAATGTCTATCCCCAGTCTTAGTAGTTCGTTATTTATCACTGCAGTTTTGCGGGTATCCACAATCTCGTTTAGATCGTCTGAGATGCCATGGGTCATGGTTCTTACGTTCCATGTTCCCAGCCTTAGGGCTGGTTGTTTTTTTTTTTTTCTTGTTGCTAGGTGTATAGATTGCGGTCCATGTGTCAGGATTTTCCCATAAGCTCCACACACCCTCAGGAGCAGATGAACCGTGGCGAGACAACACCTTATTGACTGAGGGCTGCCCAGCTTAGGCGGGCGGTAGCTGTCTAGTGAGATACGATGATCTCTCCCACCGTCGGAAGTAGCCCCTGGCGCCTTGCTCTACGCCAATCGAGCATTAAGACTTATAACCGGCAAATGCTACTTCCCGTGTTGTGTCACCGCTTTACGCGGTGCTGAAGTGACCTCTTCAGGGTCAATCCTGGGCAATGGAAATCGGAGAACCAGCTGTTGCCCAGTAGCAGGTTCCCCCTCTCCACGTCGCCGATGTTAACCAAGGGAAAGGCAGTAGCCAATGCAACTTATCATCAGTGCCGTCGCAGGAGTTGCCAGAACTATGTTGTTTACAACATGGAACTGCCTTAGGGACTCCATCTCCGGATTTGTCCTCAGGGTTTACTCCCGAAGCCTTTCCCATATGGGTATACCCGCAAGGCAGCGGAGGTTTGAGATTTAGAGTTCCCTCTCTTAGAAGAGATACCAACCA